>CABFOW010001614.1:29771-94762 GCA_902141385.1 Timema californicum
CCCCCCCCCCCCCTCTAAATGTTTTCCAGGTTTAAAACATTTTAAATGGTATCTAGGTTTGATACCCCTTAAATGTTATTTAGGATTGACACCCTTGAATGTTATCTAGGTTTGAAATCCCTTAAATGTTCTCTAGGATTTACATCTCATGTTTTCTAGGTTTGAAACCTTTTAAATGTTCTCTAGTTTTGAAACCCCTTAAATGTTCTCTAGACTTGACACCCTTTGCAATCGCTTATGTCTGGATGGGTCGCTTCCCTGTTTGGCTAGCAACAGACTAACAGGCGCACACAAATGGTTGACCTTGCAATACTTCCCTCCCCCCTTCATTTTCACCCACTGTGAAATATGGTAGAGTATCTATTTCTACCTTTTAAATGTTTCATTTCAAGCACTTTCACTAGTAGAACAAGCGCTTGGCTCCCAACTGTTTTTCTTTCCACCAGCAGTATCATACCCCCTCCCCCTTCTTCCAATCCTTAGGCAGGTAACAAACTAAAAACATTCCCTCTCCCCTCTTATTGAACAAAGGACAAGAGTATTTTTAACTCTGTATCACCATTATCTAGTTATGCTCAAACTTCCAATTCAAAGTTTGGAATCAAATATTCGGCTGTTAATTATTTGAAATTTCGAATATTCGCACACTCATATACATTGCTGCTCTCTCCCTATTATGCTTAAAATAGTCAACCTTAAATTGTCTAACTGTTCTTGGCTAATGTACACTATTTGTATCAAACCCATGTGTACAGTGTTTTAAAATGCATATAGTACCTATAGACAATTAAACTAAGACATTTTTTTTTACAATTTAAAATCTTTAATTTGGCCACAATTTTGTAATTAAATTGGATTTGAACAACCACTAAGTGCTCATATAATATAGCGAGATGACTCATTGGGTGGGTGGCAGATAAAAAATGTGAGTATTTTAACATTCACACTGGTTTTTATAGACTCACTAGGTTTTATGCACTCTTGAGCAGCATTATTAAGGGGTTTGTTTCCGATTTGAACTCTCCAAGTGATAAAAATTCATGAGCTATGACAATGAAGAACATCAATCTTTCTTTACAAGATCGCACCCCCACCAGGCACAAAGTCAAAGATATTAAAAAGAACCCTCCACAAGTTAAATAAAAAGTCCCATCCATCCATAAAGTAGATGAACACAAAAGTAAATCGGTGTCCTTCCATAAATTAAATTTAAACTGGGGTATATGCTGCTCTCACTCAGCACAACAAATTATATTTTATCTAAAATATAATGTGCAAGTTATGTGGAACTTAACAATATTTTGTACTAGAACAAATTGTTGGTACTAACATTTTGTAAACATTGATGAATATAATATGTTTTTATTTGTGCATAGGAGTTTTAATTTTTTTTATACCATCATTAACTCTAAAAACTATTGATTTTATCTTAACAATATCATATTTTGTTTGCCTATTTCTAGCACTTTTTGATTAGGAAGTTTCTTTCGTTCTCTTGAAACGTTTGGTTTTTGGCACTTACAACATTTGGGTATACTACTCATAATTTATCAACCATTAGTTAGCCTCTCCTACTTACTCACTCCTGATCTCAACAACAAGTGGTATACCTTGAGCTCTGAGTAACCTGGTGGAGGTTGGGTTGAACCCCAGCAGAAACCAGGTCAGGTGCAAACAAGAGACTGATCAGGGCCAAAACCAACAAGCTTGGAACATGATCTGGCTAGTTAGCTCCCAGCTTGGGAGTTTGAGGGTTGGTGAGGATTAGCTAAGTCATCATCAGCACCCATAGCCTTAGCTCAGAAAAGTTACCACCAAAAAAAGGTCTACCTGAGGACCTATAAGCAGCAGCCCCACTACTCAGGTTTAGGTCACGACAGGCTTAGTAAACCAAAACAAACCAAATTACTCGAAAACAAAGTAAAATTAAAATGAGAAGTAGGCAAAAATAGCAGTTGAGGGGGGAAGAGGTTCTACTTGGAAAGAGGTATAGTATAGAACACATTAAAGAGGATGAAACAAGGAAAATAACCGGGTGTGGATAAACTGTCCGTGGAAAAAATAATAAGAACAGCAGGTGAAGCAGGTATACATTGATTATACTGGGTGCTGAGAGTGATTTGGAAGAAAAAGGTACTGGAAGATTGAAAACTGGGAGTTACAATATACCTATTTTCAATAAAGGAGATTGAAAGAAGTGTACAAATTATAGGGGCATAACACTGATGTGCTACTCTACAAAAATATATGAGAAGATACTGAGAATAAAAAATAAATTAAAAGGAAGGCAGAGAGAGGAACAACATGGATTTAGTCTACAATAGACTTGATCTTTGCCATGCAAAAGCTGGCGGAAAGAAGGTATGAATATGGGAAAGACTTGTAAATAGTATTTATGGATGTGGAGAAAGCATAAAATAGCGTGGATATAAATAAGAGTCTGGAAAGTGATGGAGGAGGCCAAAGTGGAAAGAGGAGAGTTGTAACAATAGTGAAAAGCATTTATGATGGTAACAGGAGTTGTGTTAATATGGAAAGTGGGAGGATGGTGTGGTGTGGAGTGAAGCAGGGGAGTGTCCTCTCACCACTAAAATGTCAGGAAAATTCACGGAGGAAAGAATGAAAGCCATGACGTTCCCTGATGACTTGATGGTATAGGGGGAGAAGGAGAGAAAGTACAGGAAAAGTTAGAGGAATGGAATGAGGNTTCCCATTGCTGACATATACCCTCGCCACACTAGCTTCAGACACATTGAATACCCCACGTGAGTATTTTTAGATCCCCAATACATTTTTATTAAATTTTGACATTTGGCTCGGTGAAATATTGTATTCTAACAAGTTGAAGACAATGACATATTGAAACAATGAGAGGTGATACCTAAAGCATATTTCATGTGTACTCAAGGGTGTTGAAGTATCAGAACATTTTTGATAAATCGTATTTTTTGCTCCAAATAACATTCTAGCTGTGTTTTAATTTCACTTTTTTATTTATTTTTTATTCTTGCTCAAATTTATTTAACAGATGTTTTAACTAAAATAATTTTACTCTAAGCTATCTCTAAAACGATTGATTGAAAGTAGATATTTTTTTTGTATTTGATATAGTGACTTGATACAATTGATTTAGAAAAAATAACATTATAATCCTCTTATTGATTTTATAAAATATTTACAATTTATTAGTACAAAGAAAAACAACATTTTAAAATAGCCGTTTGTAATTATTTATTTATGTTTTATCTCACTGTATAAAGATTCAATCTGGGGTTCAATATTCGACTCCGGCACAGATTTATCTGATTACCAAACCCTTCCTTCACCTCTGACAAGACGTGTATCAATCACAACTTGTGAATGTGTGGAAATGCCAGGTCTCCACCGTGGTTCGGATCCCACGTTAAACTGTAGGTCCTCCTTTACATCTCACAATCACCCTATCATTACACATTAGCGTGAATATAACCCATATGAGTAGTAAGACGCGGTTCCAATAATAATAATAATAATAATAATAATAAAGATTCAAGATGTATTTTAAACATGTGATGGAATAGTTAATAACAATTAGTCACACACACACACAATGTCCTCGGGAATTTACACTCATTGTAAGCTATTTAGCATGGATCTAATTTAAAAAATTCTCCAAACAAAAATGATGCAATTTACTATTTCTAAGAAAGATAGCGAGAGGACAAAGCCAAACAGGCGCTTTAAGGCCCCTATTCATAAAACAGGCAAAAAACAACAGAATGAGCAATTGAACTTATGGGCTGTATAAAATGAATATATTGTATTCATAATTTCATGAAACAAATGAATATAGCTAATTTTTGTTAAGGAAGAACACTATCTGGTAGGTACTGCAGTTACCAAAACAATCTGCAGCTGTCACTTTTTATAGATGTCATCACTACCTATAAAATAACACAAATAACACGGTAAAGTGTTATTAATGTTGGTGGCCCTTAAATATATGTTTGAATTTTTTTAAACTGTTCCTCCAACCTAAATCTCAACTGTCCTATGTTTTACGGTCAAGGAAAAGAAAAGGAAACTATGCAAAATTCGATCTCTTAGACAGTCATTACATATAACTTTATTAGATTCTTTGTTAGTTTTGATATCCAGCCAATGACAACAAGGTTTTTCAAGCTCAAAAGGAATTAATATATAAATGCTAGTACCTCACATATTCACTTGTTTTACACGTGTAATTATTCTTAATGTGGATACATGAATTCAACGTCGCTCAAATCTCATGTCACTATGACATTTGTAACCAAAAAATACTAGCTGTTAGTGTTACATATAATCACTAGGATGTGTTATTCTGGACACATGATACCCTCCATCCACAAATGTTCGCACTATCATAGCCAACAGTAGCGGCCACCACTCGGCCTGTTTAGCTCAATCACGAGCTAAGCCATATACTTTATTGTGTGTTTTTTTATTCCTAATCCTTTAGTAATAAATTTATAGTATTATAACCATACAATTTACTTGTTTCATTTCTAAATTACTTTTTAAATAATAAATTAACTAGGAGTTTACTTGAGTAAACCAAAAGAGTATTTTACCTTAGTTTAGTTAGCTCCCCTTTAATGGTCGAATGATTCACTTTCCCAATAGACTGGACTGCCATTGATGGGGAGATGAGGGATTGAATCACAAGCTAATGTACTAACGGTGGTTTTTCTTCATTTAAGTTTTTCTTTCTTTCTAGTCTTCATTAGTACAACTCTGGATACATTATATCTAAATTATACCTTCCTCTTTCGTATTCCATTAGCATAATTAATGTGTGTGCGACCAAATCAAGTAATCAGAAAAGTGGATAACCCGAACGGATGGTAAGACACAATGCTAAAGAAAAAAAATCAGAAATGGCTAAAAAAAACTTATAATTTGGTTTTAATTTCAGATTCACCGCAATATCAGTTCTGGAGATGGATTTTGATCGGATAGACATTAATCAATGTCCAAAAGGAAAAGGAAATATTGGTCCAAACAAATTTGCAGATACGGCAAGATGTAAAAAGGAAACAACCGAGGTACACTATTATAATTTTTAAGTTCAAGCATTGGTAGTTTAAAGTGTGTTCACATATTTCTTAACACCAATGTTACAATTTTAGATAAGACTCCTCTCCCACTATAGTAGATTATCATTATCATCAACTGTTTACAACATGTGGCCAGGTCAGTTTATTAAAATGCCTCCGTCTTCCTCTATCCTTCCACTACTCTTCCTCCTTTAATTGCTTCTATTCTTATCACTTGCATACTTTCTGTTATCTACTCCTACCATCTCTTCCTTAGCCTCCTTTGTGGTCTTTATTCCAACATAATTAATTTACATAATTTTTCTTTGCTATCCTATATTTTCTAGCCACAATACATGGCCATACCATCTCACTCTGGCTTCCTCTACTATCAATCTTTCCCGAATAACTTCATTTCTAATCTTGTTTCATCTTGTTAAAGCTAACAACATGCTCCTCACAAACTTCATTCCCATGGCCTCCATTTTCCTAGTTTCTCTTACATTTAATGTCCATGTTTCTGCTGAATATGTGACAATGGGTACAAAGTACACCCTGTACAACACTTCCTTACACTTCTCTTCTTCTCTTCTTCATAGCAGGTATCTTACACTTATTGAACAACTCTCCCTGCTGTCCTCTTCTCATTAGATCCTCTATACTCCCACCTCTTGCCTCAATCGTGCTTCCAAGATTTTTTTTACGTTCTATACTTTCCTCAGCTCTACTCCAGTCAACTTAATAGCTTTACTAGGCCTTATCCTCTTCTTGGTCATTGCCACCACATCTTACTTTGTCTTGCTAAATTTCATTCCACGCGCTTTCACTTGCTCAGTCCATTCCTGTACTTCCTCTTCCTTCTCCCCCCATACCATTAAGTAATCAGAAAACATCATGGCTTTTATTCCTTCCTTCCCGAGTTTTCCTGCCACTTTGTTTATGACCATTTCCATTACAAATAATAGTAGTGAGAGTACTCCCCTGCTTCACTCAATTTTTTTATTTGGAATCACTTCGTCCTACCAATCTCCATCTTAACACAACTCCTATTATACTCATACCTGCTTTTCGCTCTCATTAAAACTCCTCTTACCACTTCGGCCTCCTTCATTGCTTTCCAAACTTTATTTCTATCCATGCTATCATATGCCTTCTCCACACCAATAAATAACATTACCAAGTCATTCCCACATTCATACCATCTTTCCATCAGCTCTCCTTTGGCAAAAATTAAGTCTCTAGACCTCTGTTCTCTAAATCCGTGTTTTTCCTCTCTCCAGCTACCTTTCATTTTAACTCTTATTCTCCTTTCCAGTATCTTTTCATGTAGTTTTGTACATTGGCACATCAGCCTAATCCCCTTATATTTTTTAATAGATCAGTAAAAACTTTAATAATAAATGGATTTGGCCTGGCGCAGCAATTGAAGAGAATTCCAGACTGTATGGTAACCTTGAATGATTTAAATAACATTAACTACCTTGAATGAACAAACTTGTGTTTTACTATTGCACTTTAAAATTTCACAGGACCTCTTAATATACATTTTATGTTAAAAAGACATTTGAATAGTAAATAAAAATATTATATGGATTTAAAATTTTGAGTGACATGAATTTTTAGATTACCTTTCACATACATTTAAATTATACTGTAGTTTTTTCTACTATCATTCTGCTGATATAAAAGGATTTGCATTCAAAATTATATTGAACTTTGAATCATTCATAACTTTTCTGCTTATCAGATGAATGTATTATCAGTAGCTGGATTAATTGATCAAGGTTAGTCTATCTTTCAGATTGATACTTTTTATTGATTACTAATTTAATCTTTAAAAGTGTTTTTTAAGCAAACTTAGCTTTAAAAAGATGTTTGTGTTATCCTTCATACCTCCTAAAAAACTTTTTTTTTGTGCTTCACATTTTACTATTCATCCAGGCTATTTGCATATTTTCACTAACGGGATACGGATGTTGAAAGTATAATTTAGAGTAAATACACCCTTTTCAATGTTTAGGAAGAGTGAAAAATTATTTATGAAAAAAATACCCTTAAAAAGTTTGGCAGAAATTTGAAACTCGACATCCACATCACTGTCAATCCAGTGTATTGGGAGAATGTCACCTTAGACCATGCGGATCTTAGGCACTCTAGAAGTCTTCAATAAGAGCAGAAAGTCTTAGAGGTGTAGCACCCATGATATATATCGGCTATTGATGGAGAGAAATTAAAAGAAAAAAAAGTTCTTCAAAATAATTGATAAGCCACAAAGAGAATTACTTAGCACAAAAGCATGAAGTAAGTTGAAATGACTCAAACTTTGCTGTTTATAATGTAAAAAAAAGATAAGTAGATAATGAAATGTAAATATAACTACAAAAGAGTAAACCACCCTCTTCGGTGGCCACATGGTCTAACATGCTACCCTTGCAGTAGACCAGACTGCTTATGACAGGGAGATTGAGGTTCAAATCTTGGTCAAGTGTACTTAGGATAGTTTTTCCAAAATGACTTTCTGCTCCTACTGCACACAAATGTGGGTAAACTTCCTCTAAATGTAACCTTCCTAACCCCTAAAACCATTAGAATAATAATTATTATTATCACTAGCACCGCGTCTTACTACCCGTTCGGGTTATACGCACTGACGCTAATGTGTAATGGTAGGGTGATTGTGAGATGAAATGGAGGACCTACAATTTAACGTGGAATCCGTACCCCGGTGGAGACCTGGCATTCCCCACACTCAGAAGATGTCTTGTCAGAGGTGAAGGAAGGGTTTGGTAATCAGATAAATCTGTGCCAGGACCGAGGATTGAACCCCGGACGCCAGCATAGAAGTCTTAGAACTTACCACTAGGTCACCAGCATAATTATTATATAAGTGTGTAACCTGAATGGCTAATAAGATGCAGTGCTAAAAAAATCAACGGATATTTGAACTGCTCAACACATAATAAAACTATAAGTCCTGAATCAAACTTTATTAATATTAATCTAGGTTTTTTAAAACACAAATCAACTAAATTATTTTTGTGCATCATGTTCTATTGAAAGTTAAAATACACATTTATGTTCCAATTTTCGTCATTTTGAGATGTTATGCACATCACAAATTAAATGTTAACATGATGAAATTTAAATAAATATTTAAAATACATTTGTGATAGTAACCTAATTTATCAGCTTATATTGTTATTCATGTGTGCAATATAACATTTTATAAATGATGTTTAATGCCTCAAGTTGTATAGTTATGCAAAATATATTGTTTCTAACATAATACTTTTTTATCTAACATTAAACCATTTTGTAAATTGTTTGACTACAATCCAGATTCGATAATATTTTATTCTATTCACTTCGACTTCGCACACCCCTCTCATTACACTAATCTCTTTAAAATCTCTTTGTTTGGTCTTAATCAACAATATATGGAAAAATACATAAAACTTATATCACCCACTTTTTATCTTCTTTTAATCAACTTATTTGTCTGTAAATTAATTTTTCTCACATTTTGTGTTTTAAGGTATAATAATCTCTGTAGTCACAAACACCACTGCATCTATACTGAATCTAAATGTTAATAATGTCAATATATCCATCCTTTTATGTTAATATTATATACATATATATATTACCTCTTATAGTGTGAACCAATCCACGGTTGGGGTTTTCGGCGCGGAGGATACCAATGTCGCTGCCGACCAGGCTTCCGTCTACCAACAGTTGTTAGAACTCCTTTTCTTGGGGAGATTCTAGAAAGGGCTACTCAAGAACAGCATGAAAATGGTTTCGATTGTCAGAGAATAGGATGTAAGTGTCTACCCTTGAGAGCTTATAAATCTTTAATAAATAAAAGCTTTTTTAATTTTTCGCATTTTCTCTTATGAAAGATTACATTACTCTTCACAGTATATTTTGTTTGATATCAAACATAAAGGTAGTAACTTATTTTGTAGTAATTATTGTTGTCTACTTCAGTGAGTCTTAACCATGGTGCCGTGAAAGGTTTTTTGGGGGCCCCCGAAAAAATTATTCAAAATGTTATTAGCTTATTACTGAGGTCAATTATCTTAAATTTTGTGGTTTGGAAGAAAGAATTTGATGATCTTAAGCATGTAAGTACAGTAGACTCTCGATTTTCCTGGGCAATGGAGGAGAGGGGAGGGGAAGCACGACTAATAGAAATTACTGATAGTACAAATAATATCCATTTGATTTATCATCACTATTCAAAATTTGCTGCGCTTTGTTTTTACTTATTTGTGTGAAGGGGATTTTCCACAATGTTAAATATTAAAACAAAGCAGCGAAATCGACTCCTGCATGCAAATAGCATTAAGTAATACAATTGAAATAAGAATAGACAAATTAGTGGAAAGTGCTCGACCGCAGAGGGCCCATTAAATACATATAGGTAAGTTAATTTCTGTTTTTTTTATTTATTTGTTATTATAATCAGTAAATAAAGCCACTATTTTAGAATAAATCTTAATGATTAATATGCTAGTAAAAACTAGGGGCTGCAAAAATATTTTAGGATACTAAGGGGGTCGCAAGGGATAAAAAGGTTAAGAACCACTGGTCTACTAAGTTTGATTATATTAAAGTTATGCACATATATTGTGTTTAACATGAAACAAAATCTAATTGAAGTTTAGTAAATGCAAACAAGTTATCCATTAAATAAAGCCAGATAATGACAAAATTGTAAAGGTTAAAAACTTTACCCATTAATCTTATACTTTATAACTCACCTGAAAGTGATTATTTATTGGATTTTAAGAAACAAAACATAAACACAAATTAAATTATATTGCTTTAAATAAGATTACTATGTAAAGATATCAAATACAAATAAAACATCAACTAAAAACCTTCATGGCGTAAGCCCTCAATTGAGCCTTATTGACCGAACGCTGTCTGTTGGCGAATATTGCCAATTTCTGCAGATAGAGGATGTCATGTGATAAGTACAACAAACCCTCCAGCTGTTAATATCAATTCTATAGACCAGATCCGCTACTTTATAATTCAAGTAGCTCATTAATTTTGTCTTAAAGAAGTTGAGATATGCTTGCCAGATTTTTAAAATTAAAAAAGAAACATGTAGGCTACTTTATGAAGATAAAGGTTTATTAAGGTCACCTAATTGGTTTAAAATGTATTAGATGCGGTATATAACCTCCAAAATTACAGCTCACCATGCGAAGACTGATAGTTTTTGACCCCACAGTGTTTTAAAAAAACAGAATATCTAAAGAAGTTTGGGCAGCACTTTAACGATTTGATAGACACACAAGTTAATACTTCTCTGGACATCATGCATCTTTTAAAAAGTGTTTGTTATTTAATACATATATATGAAACAAAATGCATAGAGCAAAAAAATTTGGTAATAAATAAAATGATAGAATATTAGGAAAATGGTAGAGCACAAATAAAAGTAAAAACATTAACACATTTACACACACATCAATATTTTGATGCTATTATAACATCTTCCTCAGGAAGTAGTAGTAGACTGCAGTGTTTTTACTTTTATCTGTGCTCTACCATTTTGCTAATATTCTATCATTTTATTTATTATTTAATACATATAACTCTATAAGGAAAACCTCTTTTCGCTTTATGAGGTAATTGTATTATATTTGGAAGAAGGTTCTATCATTCTTTACCATTTTCCTTTTTCTCCTCTTTTGTTTTTTGGTTTTTTCTTTTAGGAAGTTGCGTTTCACACTCCTCCCTGATGAGTTTCGATAGAATGAAACCTAGGTCGGGGGATTGGGCGGTGACGATCAATTTTCTTTAAGAGACATCCATTATCTCTTTGTCCATTGGCAGCAGTGTAAAGTGTGAACTGTGTTCTTCTTTTCATTGTAAAGGCCATATTGTGCTCGTCCCCCTTTTATGTGTTTATATCCACCTTTCCTATATCTCTTGCAACAATCTCTTTCAAACAGCCACCTGAACTTCAAACCTTCTAGTACATCTAAAATTGCCCGACCCCAACAAAACTTTCACATTACTTAACACAGCAAAAAGGTTCACACCTGTGAATGAAACAATGCTGCAAAACCTGCAAGACCCACCCACCCTGTAAGACCTTCAATAGTAAGAACACAAAGAAGCAACACCCCATCCAAGGCCATCATGCCTGCAACACATCCAACTTAATATACCAGCTCCAATATAATTTTTGTGAGGCTGAATACATTGGACTCACAACAGGACCTCTGAGAATACACACGAACAATCACCGTTTCGATACCAACCACAACAATCTATATAAACCAGTTCCTTCCCATGATAACACCCACAATAAGGACTTTGAGTCCTGCTACACCACCAGAGAACTCAGAGCATTCCTTACAACCACTTGCAATAACTCTAGACCCCAACAAAACTTTCACATTACTTAACACAGCAAAAAAGTTCACACCTGTGAATGAAACAATGCTGCAAAACCTGCAAGACCCACCCACCCTGTAAGACCTTCATTAGTAAGAACACAAAGAAGCAACACCCCATCCAAGGTCATCATGCCTGCAACACATCCAACTTAATATACCAGCTCCAATATAATTTTTGTGAGGCTGAATACATTGGACGATCACAGTAGGATCTTTGAGAATACGCATGAACAACCACAAACCACCACCACCACCATCAACCACAACAATCTATATAAACCAGTTCCTTCCCATGCTAACACCCACAATAAGGACTTTGAGTCCTGCTACACCACCAGAGAACTCAGAGCATTCCTTACAGCCACTTGCATTAACTCTCAGCTCAGTCCATGGGAAACTTGCACATCAATGGGTAGTAAAATCCAGACTACTACTAAATCTGAGATTTAAAAAAATATTATTTTTAATTAATAATAATTTTAAAATTTTTTTAATTATTATTTTTCTATACTATTATTATTATGTCAAGTATAATCTTTGTTAGTTTTAAAGATCATTTATTACTAATTTTTCAGCACACTATCAATTTAAGCCTCCATGATGTTGCATCAATTTAGCAAAACTGCAAGTTTTCAGTTATATTTCAAACTTTTCAAGAAGCATGGAGTGTCATATAATATATTTCTTTGTGTTTTTTTTAATGTGTGTCTTCATATGAAAAAGAAATATTTCTGAATATTCAAAACAATGTGTAATTGTGGAGGTTTGAAGAAGTAGGAAATGTAAATGTGTAAGAAAAGATAAAGAGAGAAGTGTGGTTGTTTATATCTAGACATAACCTAATGATTCTTTCAGCTTGGCTTTCTTCACTATCGATAATCTCTTGTGTTTGGTTTGAGGGGAGAAATCTACTGTTATCATAAGTATGTGCTGCCAAATACTGCGCAAACTGGGTGTGAAAATTCAACAACTTTTGTTGTGAATTTATCCTTATCGTGGAAAGAGTACACATTTGGCCCACCAACCTCACATAACAGATTTCACCAAGTTACTCCAAATTCCCAAATTTTGTGTTTCCTTGACCTTTTACAAAGAAAGAATAGGGTTGTATAGCATGTTGGTTCATCATAAGGTCCACAGGCCACACAAATTCACAAATAGTCACTCAAGCCGCAATTTTGACATGCCTCCCTTAAGATAATACTGTAATTTTAATTTAATTTCTCATTAACTATGTTTACTTTTTACTGTGTATTTTAGGGGTCCATAAAATGCCAGTTCAGTGGGAAAAAGCAACACCAAATATGAAAGAATTCTACCTGGAAGAGTTCTATGAGTACAAGAATTACTCTGTTGGTGCTCACTCATTGCACACTCAAAATATGAATATCGACCAAGCTCTCAAGTTCATTCTCAGTGTCAATGCCAAGACATGCAAACAGTAAGGATTAAAACCATCTTAACACTATCTTAAATACAGGCAACTCTATCAAAACATGGTTTTGCTACAACACACATTGGGCAAAATGCCGCAAATTTGGTTTAACACGGTACTTCAATGCACTGCTTGTGCCAAATTGTGGCTTTTTATGCTGATTTGTTTTTTATTGTTTTGACTGTAATTAGTTTAATTATATAACATAAAGGCTAAATATATTGCAAAACTAACTTATTGTAGCTACCTTTATAAATCATTCACTTCTACATTTATATGTTGTAGAAGTGTGAAGTGTAATAGTTTAAGAGGAAAAAAAGAGAAGAAATGAAGAAAAAAGTGATTTTATACTTATATCCAGGCCTAACTTAACTATAATCTCAGGTTGACTTCCTTTACTATCATTTACTAGAGTAGTGCAAAAGGTGAGGTTATTTTTAGGGAAAAAGTGGTGTAATTTTTCTCAGAAGCAAAGATATAAGCTGAAAGCGATGTTATTATTTACATAAATAAGAGTAGAATTAATATTAATTAAAAAAAGAATAAAACAGTCTAAATTTTTCATTCATGTTGTGTATTTAACTATTTATTAACATATTCGAAGAAAAATCAAATAAAAATACGCACAAAACATTTCACACTAGTAATATCGAACTTGATAACTCAATATCATTCAACTCTCCTAAAAACACTCAATTTTTCCTGTGATCCATTTTATACCTATAAAATAAATAAAAAATGATACCATTTATATAAATGGCAACCCTGGTATAGTGTTATCACCAGTAATACTGCGTCAAAATTATATTGCATGATGTGGTATTTGCCAATTTACCAATAAATTGTGTTTATTTAGAAAAAAAAGCTTAAATGTGTGTTATTTGCACGAAAAAGTAGAATTTGTGTAAAAATTGGTTTTATCCCAAATGCGAATTTTGCATGACCCTATACTACCTTACCTATATTACTATACATTATTGTACAGTGTTTCTACACTGTCTTATCGTACATTTCCAAGTCATTAGGCACAAATTTATTTTATCAACTTTGAATTAAGCAATACAGATTATAGAAAGTATCCAATTTCAAATATGGCTGCCTGGGCATGTATAGTACAAAGTAAAGTAGGACATAAGCGGTTAACATTTAATATTACAGTCCTTAAAACTGATGTAAGAGTAAGCTTCACCTTTAATTATATTTTATTTTAAATCTGTGTTTGTCAAACATCATATATGTGTGTTCTATAATCACCTAATTTAATCTTTTTTTATAGGTTTCACCCTCAAGATCTGATTCTTCATGGTGACATTGGATATGATGCAGAGCAGCAATTTGCAAATGAAGCAAAGATGGCTGTTAGACTTGCTAACTTCATCAGTGCATTCTTACAGGTAACATTCTTAACACTTATCCCTGAACTATACACAACACAGGTACATGATTACGAAGTTTTGAGCCAGTTTTACTCAACACAGTTAATAAACCACCTTGTTTGAAGCCCCTTTCTCTCATTACAGGATAGAAATGATGGATTTGGAATAAGGTACAGGATAGGCGGATATAAATGTGACTTTATGACTTTTACAATGAAAAAATAAAATCACAGTTCACACTTTACATTGCTACCTCTTAAAAAATGTATCGTTACTGCCCGATCCCCTGAGATAGGTTTCATTCTATGTAATTAGTTGGGAGGGAATTTAAAACACGTAATGCAACCTCCTACCTAAAAGAGGAAACCAACAAACATAAAAGGGAAAAAAAGGAAATTGGTAAAGAATAATAGTATACTTAGATAGGAACATGTCGAAGGAATGAATGACATAAAGGACAAAAATAGGAAATGGACATTGGATAAAAATATTTAGTATATTTCTTCAACTCTTTATTTGCTATCCATTGGACAACCCTCCTACAAAATAAAAAAAAAACTTATTACACAAGTTTAATATTTTAAGCTTTGTTTGTATCACATCATCATCTATTTCCAATAGGTGCCTCAATCTTTTTCTCACTTGCACACTTTCTCTTATCATATCATCTCTTATCTTTCTTGATCTTCCTTGCGGAATTTACCTACATACCTCATAGCCATAATTCTCTTTGCTATTATATCCTTTCCCACCCTCATTACATGGCCATAACATATCAGCCTTGTAGAAGCATACGAAGTCCATTTTTTCAATTTGAAGCAAAGTTCATTTGAATAATATTATACTTTGCACAATTGTAAATTTACACATTATATATAATTTACAAAATACCATATTTCAGACATAATTAATGTATTTCGCCTTAAAACTAAAAATTAAGTTACACTCACAAAATTTAATTCAATAAATTTAGTTTTTTTTATGAAAACATAAATTTGCCATGGAAGTAACAGCATAAAATAAGAGCAAATAAATATAAATGTGTGTTTTAACTTAAATAACTATTTTGGTGAATCTTCTTAATTGTTGAACTAGAAATGTTACTTTCGAATCGAAGTCTGAGTGATATTTGAAGGGGTGTCAAAGTTTTTGAAGCTTTGCACTCCTCCACAGCCTTGCTTCCTCTACTATCTCATGTACTCTCACTCTTGCCCAGACAACTTCATTTCTAATCTTGTTTCTCCTCATGGCAGCTAACATTTTCCTAATTATCCTTTCCATGGTACCCACTTTCCTTGTTTCTTTTACATACACTGTAATGTGTCTGCTGCATGTGTGACCATGGGTACAAAGTCCACCCTCTAAAACACTACCTGACACTTCGAGGACACTTCTCTTCTCCATATTAGGTATCTTACACACCTACAGAAAAACTCCCTGCCATCCTCTTCTCATTAGATCCTCTTAACTCCCACTCTTAAACTCAATCACTCTTCCCAGATATTTTCCGCTAATTACCTTTCTTATTTCTACGCCATCAAACTTTATGGCTTTACTAGGCCTTATCCTATTTCTCTTCACCGTGCTAAATTTCATTCCAACTATCGTTCACTTTCACATTCCATTGCTGTAGCTGATACTGTAATTCCTCTTCCTTCTCCCCCTCATACAAGCAAACATCATGTCGCTCATTCTTTCCTCTCCGAGTTTCCTTGCCACTTTATTCATGACCATTTCCATTACCATTACAAAGAGTGGTGGTGAGAGGGCACTCCCCTGCTTATCTCCATATCTTAATTGGAACCACTCTGTCCACCCCTTCTCCATCTTAACACAGCTCAAGTTATCTTCTTATAAACTCTTTAGTTTCATTGCAACTGCTCTTTCAGCTCCAGCCTCCTCCATCTTCAGGGTTGAATACCTTATCAAAATATCCCCTCCATTGTGCCTTTTCTTATTCTCCTGTTTTCATCATGTGCCCACACCACTAGCTGACCCCTTTTATTACTTGTGGAGGCTGACACCGGTGGGGTTAAATAGGGGGCTGTGACCCAGACTCGGGTGTGGTAAGTCATTGGTGTTACTCCGGGGTTTGGGCTGAGAGAGAACTCGAGAGATTGTGTTTTTCTACATTTATTCAAAGCTTAACATGAGCACGAGATCGGTCCCGGGTATACAATCAAATGTTGAACTGAGACCTCATCTTCGTGTTCACACTAACGTACAATTCAAAACATCAAACAATGAGTGACATGCATATACCCAGTCACACCCGGGATCGAGAAAATTCCCTCCATACGATAATAAGTTCACACAACCGCAAGTTAACGACTTGCAAACCAACTAAGCATGCATTCGTGGTCGCATGCTGCCGACCTGACAAGGGACGACCCAACGTGCACTAACCGAGTACAAAACCAGAGTGTCTTAACGAGTCTCGAGACCCGAGTCCCTGGGCTCGTCGAGACCATGCACAGCCAATCATGCAGGAGGAACAATCAAGAAGCACTGTGCATGCACACTAAAAGAAAAGAGACGAGGAAACTCAGCTCAATCATTCTAACTTCTTGTCTTTTCTATATCCTCCTGTTTCTTACCTGGCTGAGTAACACTTTCTTACTTCCTTCCATATCCCTTTCCAGCATCTCTGTCCTTTTTTACATTAATTCCTTTCTGTCTTTTTGCACCACATGCTTCACTTGCTATATTCTTCCACTATATCCTTCACTTTGTTGTTTCACCGTGATATTTAATGCCATTCTCTCTTATCATTGGTCCTCCCTCATACCTCCACTGCAGCTCCCACCAAACCTTTCCTAAACCTTTCCCATTCCACCTCTACACTTGGAATTTCATCCTTGGGAATTATTCTTTCTGCCTTTATTAAATATAGTTATCTTTCCTATTTTTTAAGTTTCCTCAGCCTTATCCTTCATTCTTATTTTCCTACTTTTCTCCTACATATTCCCATCCAACTAAGTCTGTCACCCACAACCTGTGGTCACTATCTAAAGACACACTGGGTATCACCTTTACAGCCTAACATTAAGAAACTCCCTTTTTATTTCCTTTCTAGTAATTTTATAGCTTTGTTTGTAACACGCCAAGTGGAAATGTTTTTTTACAATCAGCTCTCTCTGTAAAACAAAATGCCATTTTGATGAATGCGCACTAGCCTTATACTAATCAATACTCTGAACATGGTTCTAGATCAGCGGTCTCACACTCAGACCCTTGGCAGGACCACTTTCAGGTTTCGAAGGAGCACAAGGGTCCGCATGAATTTTATACAAATAAATATCAACTTTACAAATCTATGACTTAGCACTAGAGAGTGATATTATTTCTAATTATTGGTAAATAGTAAAAACAAACGCTACATCAGTTACTTTTATTTCTCTCCCATTGTATCACTGAAAACTTATCATTTTTATATAATAAAATATTCTCACTTAAATGTTTAAAAGAATCAAAGAATCTATCAACTAGACACTGTGAAGAAAATATTACATTTTCTGACTAGAAATTTGTGCTCGCGTTTCTGTCACTAGCTTTTTGATATTTGGAATAATCTCCTTTGAACATGCTACTTTAAAAGTGAGCATAAGTGAAGGTCATTTAACCTATTCCTTTGGAGATATTTTACTTGATTCATGTGGGTTGTCAGCATTATAGCAAATTGGAGACTTAAATATATTTAAAATATTTTCCATGTCTTTGAAAAATTCAAACCACCTGTTGAAATACTCTTGGATTCGAAGACAGTACATCGGAGGAAGACAACTGCACCTTTTTTTAAAATTCCTTTTTAAGGCAACAATAGGCATGCTTAATACCGCTGCTCTATTCATAAATAAACTTGTTACTTATAAAGATAATGGCCTTACAAAGCATTTCTATGTTTATATTATATTTACTATATTACGATATACTTGAGAAAAGGCTGATTTATTTTTATTTTATAATCATTTATGCAAGCCGCCAAACAGTTGGCACTGGGCCGCGAGTTTGAAATCACTGTTCTAGATTCTCCCTTTCGTACTGAATGCCCTGCCCACCATGATTTGCAAGATTTGATTATTTTAACAATGTCTTATGATGATTGCAGGGCATGTAACTCATCTTATGAAACCTTCTCCAATCCCTTATATCTTCATCCCTATTCGGGCCAAATATCATAAGCACCTTGTTTTTGGACACCCTAAATTTCTTAAACCTAACTTAAACAGAAAAAAAAAGGTAAATATTGAAACATTAAAAAATTTAACAAGATTTCATTTCTATCAAAATACTCAAATAAAAAAACCCACTGTGGTCTCCTGCGTTCTATTTATTGGTGGCCTGATAAATCTAGGAAAATGTATTGATGATACAATCTCGCATACTATCTTATATAATCCACTTTAGTTTGTGATAACATTTTCCAAAATCTTTATAAGTTTTAATTAATAAAACAAACATCAACTTTTTGAAAATTAATCATCAGTAAATTATGCTTTAATGGCTCTCACCCTATAAAAACATATATAAAGTGTTATTGTGCATGTCAAACACTCCCATTTTATCCATTTTGTACAATAGTTAATAGACATTTCCACCTTAAAAAATTTTGAATTTTCAAAAATCATTCCTCATTAATTGACTCTTAATATAGGAAGAGAATCAATAATTTAAGAAATCTCCAAGCTATGAAGATTTTACATCCAAATATTAGGGGTGTGCAAAGCTTCAACACTTTGACTTCGCTTTGAAACGAACATCAGCTTCGCTAATAAAAATATTTACAGCTAAAATACTCCATTTATGTTAAATTATCGCTATTTTTAGCTATTTAATACATTGAAAATTAATAAATAACTTTATTTATCAGAGTAACACAAAATATTACAAACATTAGTGCAATAAAACATTTTTCAAATAATTGTACTGATAAAGTAATATAAATAGCCACAATATAATATTTTTTCAAACATAAAACAACTAAAAGAAAATATTCGGACTTCGATTTAGCTCCGAGAATATTTAATATATTCAGTTCGCTTCGAATTGAAAAAGTGGACTTTGCACACCCTTGCTAAATATCCAACTATTTAAATTGAAAGAGGCCTGAACACGGGAATCGAACCCGTGTCCAGGAGTTGTTTCTCAATTTAAAGAATATGATATTTTGATGCAGCTATAATCATAACTAACAAATATAATCACTCATTCAAATATCAAGTTTGAACAAAATCCATCAAACTGTTTCAGCTTTAGCTCCATGGATACTCAGAAATTTAAGACTAACTTTTAGCTCTGAAGCACAACAACCGTCAAATCAACTTCAAAATCACCCGCCTTGGTGGCATAGCTAGCTAACGCTCTATTTTCGTGTTGAGCTAGACTGTCAAGGACAGGGAGATTGAGGTTGAATCTTGGTTGAGTGAACTGGGGCGGGTTTTTCCTAAATGGTTTCCCATTCCCCCTACATGCAAATGTGGATTCACTTTCTCTAAATTCAACCTTTACAATTCCTAGCCCATTAGCGTAATTAGTACTTAAGCGTATAACCCGAAAGGGTAGCAAGACGTGGTGGTAAAGAAAAAATACTTAGGTTGAAAATTGACACAAAAATAGCTATATAAGAAATTTAAAAACATGTCTGGTCATTACGACATCTCAAGCAAACTGGGCTTTTTGCTGAAAATTTTGGTACAGCCTGTTCCCAAAAAATATTCATAATATATACATTTTTTATCTTTACATGATTTTGTCTCACTTAAGCCCTTTGGGATTAACTTCTTTGTGAAGTACGAATAAAAATTAACTCTCCAGAGAAGCTATTTTCAAACTATGTTTCCTATTTTTATATGCTATGTTTTATGTTTCAGATCTCTGATCCTAAGGAAGTGTATTCTGGCAAGCGTGTGGCAGATAAACCTCTGTCGGAGGATCAGATGATTGGTGAAACGCTGGCATTAGTGCTCGGAGACACTAAAATCTGGTCAGCAGGGACTTTCTGGGAAAGAAACAAGTTTACAAACAGAACACTCTTCGCACCATTTGCTTACAAAACTCAACTCAACACTAGAAAGTTCAAAGTGGAAGATCTTGCCAGACTCAATGAGACAAGTGAGCTATCCTAGTTTTTAACTAGTTTATTCAAAAGAGTATTTAAACGAGGCTTATAAATCAACATATTTCAAATAATAATAATCTAATCACTCTGGATGAAATTCATTTCCATCAAATGTTTGCATTTATATGTTAAAAGGAATATATCTTGGAAATAAGGTGCTTAGGAAGATAATTGGTCCAAAAATGGATGAAGGTAGTGAACGAAGCTACATAATGATGAACTGCATACCCTGTACTCATCACCAGACATTGTTGGGGAAATTCTTGCTGGTTATGGTGGGCAGGTCATGCATCGCAAATAGGAGTATCTAGAGCCGCGTTCAAGGCATTGAATGGCAAACCCAATGGGAAAAGACCACTGAGAAGATAATATTTGGTTAAACCTGAGAGAGATAGGGTATATTGAGATAAATTGGATAGAATTAGCTCAAGATGGGGATAGGTGGTGAGTACGGTAATGAACTTTTGAGTTCCTAATGCTATAGAGTAAGTGATTTGAAAGAAGTTATAGGAAAGGTGGATAGAAACATATAAAAGGGACAAACACAATATGGCTTTTACAATGAATAGAAAAACACAGTTCACACTTTACACTGCTGCCAATGGACAAAGAGGTAATGGTTGCCTCTTAAAGAAAATTGATAGCCACTGCCCAATCATTTCATTCTATTGGAACTCATCAGGGAGGAGTGTGAAACGCACAACACAACTTCCTAAAAGAGAAAACAAAAAAAAGACAAAAGGGAGGAAATGGAAAATTGTAAAGAATGATGAGACACATAGATAGGAACATGTATAAGGTATAATATAAAGGATAGATACAGGAAAAGCACATTGAATGTGAATATATAATATCTCGCAAAAGAGGTTTTACTTATAGATATATATTATATATTTGTCCTTTTCCTCAGTTTTTCCTTGATGTTATACCTTTTACATGTTCCTATCTGTGTGTCCTATCATTCTTTACTATTTTCCATTTTCTCCCTTTTGTGTTTTTATTTGTTTCGTCTTTTAGGAAGTTGCGTTGCGCGTTTCACACAGTTAGACTTAACCACCCATCAGATATGATGGGTTGACTACTAGGACATCCTCCGCCTCCCCCAACCAGTAACAGGGTTCCTACAGTATTTGTAAAAAAAATCCCCTTTACTTTTCCTGACTATTTTCCCAAGTTCCCTGGCCAACTTCTCATAAAATTTCCATTATAAATTTACAGTATTATACATGTTAAAATATTAATTAAATTACATTTATTTTGACCTCCTCCCCTACAGCTGACCTTGCCTCACCTCTCATGGAAGAATAAGAAAGCAGACGTCTTGCTAATCAGTTCAGGGAAAATGACGAAAAAATATTAAAATATATCTAACCCTAACAAAAAGTTGTAACAAACTTGATTCGCTTTGGTATCATGTGCATAAATATGTACTAAATAACAGGTCACTAATAACATACTAAAAAGTTTGATATCATTATAGTTTTATTTTACCTAACCTGTATATTTCCTGAGCTAAATATCTCACAACATGTTAAACTGAGTCTACTTTCACATTATTCATGTCTCAAGTCAATTTTCTTTTTATTAAAATCATCACAATAGTCGTACAGTAAGAAACTATGCTATATTTAATAAAGTGGAGCTTGTTTCTTCTTCGGTTCTTGTAAAACCACTTATTTTGCTTCTTGTTTCTCTTCAGTTGCCATCATAATTTTTTTGTCTTCCTCATTCTAAATATTTAACATGTATATATAATTTCATCTTTTCTGCCTTCTTCTTGTTATCTTTCTAGCTTTTTCATCTCCAAATATTCATGATAGCGTTTCTGAGCACCTCTCACGTAATCCAACATATGTATTTGTATTCCTTTATTTCAGAGGAAGCTTACACCAACAAGCACTGGTTTCAATTTTCAAAGCAGCGTTGGTCAACTAATTTTGATTCACTTGAAAAGTTCTTCATGAAAATCAAAATTCGTTTCAATGAAACTGGAGAGTATCTTAAAAAATATGAGCACTATCCAAATTTCTACAGGTAAATAAAATGTGTGTTTATCTACAAATTTACTAGCCACTAGATTTCAAAGAGAATAAACTTGTATTTTATTTTATGTTTTTTTACTATGGTAACTAACATTTAATTAGTATACCTATCTATTTAATAAATTTAATTTAAACATAATACATACTCACAAAGATGAATAGCTTTTTAAGTAAGAAAATGTACAAAAGTTTTATCTTGGTTAATTTCCTTAATTTTAGGGCTGCCAACCTTAATCATGGATATTGGACAACTCCTTACTTTGATTGTGAAGGGAAGGTTCCCAAGTGGGTTATAACCTACTCTGTTCCTTTCTTTGGCTGGGACAGTATAAGGGCCAAACTCGAGTTTAAGTAAGTATACTACTTTTTTTTCCAGCCTCTAGTCTGTGTCAGATTTTTTTTTATTCAATCCATGTATTTTACACGACTGGCTTGCTAGGCCTGTTGTAGCTTCATATGCCTTATACTCTAACTTAAGACTAGGACAGGCACAATGGCATGTCTGACCTCCAGGTGATCCTACACAGTCTCCGAACTCCGGTACCCTGGGATCGAGCGATAGCCCTCAAATACAAGTGCTGACATGCCGGCGTCCTAACCCGCGTAGCCCCCAAAATGGGCAGATTGATGGTGAACAGTCAGCCTCGATAGCTGGACACACCACTCTTTTTTCTGCCGCCTGGCCCTATTCTCCCCTCTGGAATGCTGACACTGTTTATGTGGTCAGCACCTCTATTCTATTTGTATACTAGCTAATTATAACATCGTGCAATACTCGTTAAGTCATTCACAATCCAAAACCCTACAAACGCCTCCCGATTTAGGCTGTGCGGTTACATATGTGTGTGTGTGTGTGTTATTTTAATCCTATATATTATTTCTGTTGTCAACATTGCTTTTTCTCAACTAATACAAAGCCTACAGCGATGGATAAGGTATCAGTGGTTAGGTTTACGTTAAAACACAGTGTTTGTTTAAAATTTAAGTGAAAAGAAAATTGATGATTGCATTCTGACATCAAATATTCTATACAAAGAGGTATTGTAAATTGTAAATACATTCACATTAATAAACTAAACACTATTTGCTATTTTGTGTATACACTTCGCTGAGTATTTAATTTCAATAACCCAACAAAAGACTAAATTATTTATTTATTTGGGAGGGAGGGGGATAGGTTGAATGTACGAAAGTTTTGCAAGTGTTTACTGGTATTGTATAAATGTGTGTGCTTAACAAGCATTAAAAGGCGGTATATATACACACACATACACTACCGAACCTGTTCCTTTGCCTAAGCTGAAAATGGTATGTATGATATATATATACATATATTAAGGTGCATGTTCTCTGTATGCACATTGAACACTTATCAAGTGGTACACTTTTGGGAAAAGTTAGGTAAATACACCACTAGAAGCACCCAACCAAACCATTATATTTAAGTTGTGTAGAAACAGATATGATTCTAAACTTTCTTGTATGCCATAAACTCAAATATAAACATTATTTAACCTCATTAAAACCATAGCCAGACTCTCGACCATGCAATAAAAAAAGCTTTCAAAGTCACTTTTTTTTTATATAAAAAATATTAATATGTACACTTTGTTTCCCCTGAAAGGTAACAGTCCTACTTTCATGGATTACACTATGATCCTATCTTATAAGCCATAGTGGAATTTTTCAAAGTAAGTTTGCTATCTTACAGGCTAAACGAAGTGTACATTCTTTCGAATGTTTTCTAAATGATTCTCTAATGTAAATATAAAAGTAACTCAATATTTTAAATCAATTTGCAATTATTTGGGGGCTTGAATAAGTTAACTGGATGATATTTTTGTTTCAATTTGAGTCTACAAGTGGTTATGATAACTAAATTAATTTATTTCTGGGATAATTTGAATTAGTAATCGATTGGGACATTTATTATCAAAAATTAACCAAGAACATTTGAAAAAACTAGTAATTTAATTTTATAACTATGTATAGATATATATACAACTTATTATATTATTATAATTATATAAGTATATTATTCAATAAATCAAAGGACCAATTTGAATTGCTTTTATAATATAAATATATTATGTTCTATTATGTTGTTTTTTAATATTATAGGGGTGTTGTAGCCGTCACCATGGATATGCTCCAGCTTGACATTAACCAGTGTCCAGACAAATATTATGTGCCTAATGCCTTTAAGGATACTCATAAATGTCACAAAAAAAATTCCTATGTAAGTTATTAGAATAATTTTGATTAGTACCTATTGTATAATACATAAAATAGTCATTATTTTATCTCTAATTTAACAATGTATAGTAAGATAGTGTAGAAAAATAATAATGTGAGGTAAATGATAGTAAAGGAAACCAACTTTAAAGGATAGGTTAGTCCTAGATAGGAATAAACTCTTCTTTCTTCATTTATTCTTACACTTTTCCTACCTTTTCTTTTCTTTTTTTACACTTCCTATTTCTTCACACTTCCATATTACACATTGTTTTCGTTTTCTGAAATATTCCTTTTTCATTTAAAAAAACACATACATAAAACACAAAGGTATTATATGAAACTATGCTTGAAGAATTACATTTACAAACCATTAGGCATTAAGTCATTTCATAAAACAATGTTTTTATAAAAACAAATCTTGCTATTTAGTTAAAAACATTGTAAAAATCTATAAATAATGAATTTATCCACTTTGGTGGCCGCATGGTACTAACGTGCTACTCTCGCAATGGACTAGACTGTCGATTACAGGGAGATCATGGTTTAAATCTTGTACTGAGAGAGGTTTTTCCAAAACGGTTTTCCACTCTTCTTCTCTGCAAATGTGGGTACACTTCCTCAAAATATAACCTTTATAATCCCTAAAATTCATAAACATATAACCTAAATGTGTAGTAAGACACAGTGCTAAAAAAAATTATCTGTCCTACCACAAATATATACAGCGTTAAATAAATAATTCTAGACCTCTTTATTTTCCCCCTCAAGGAAAATAAGTTTGTATTAAAAGATTAAAAAAGAATTGTCAAAATATATGTGTTTTTTTGGCAGTTTCCTCTACCCTGCACCATTCTTTCTCCTTTAATTTGTTCCATTTTTCTCCTTTCACTTGAACACTTTCTGTTATATATTCCTCCCTTTTCTTTCTTGGCCTCCCTTGTGGTTTTTTTTATCACATACTTCATTGCCAACATTTTTTTCGTGCATTCTCCCTTTTTCCATCCTTATTACATCCTCTACTATCTCATGTACTCATTGTACTCCCATTCTTTTCCGGATAACTTCATTTCTAATCTTGTTTCTCCCCATGACACCTAACATACTTCCCACAAACTTCATTCACATGACCTCAGCTTTCCTAGTCTCTTACATTCATTGTTCATGTTTCTGCTGCATATGTAACAATGGGTACAAAGTATAAAGTAATAATAATAATATTTTTTGGCTCACACACTTCACCTAAAATTATACATCTTTGTGTACTACAGTGTGTGCCTATTTTGGGGCGTGGATTTGAGATTGGGAGCTACAAGTGTGAGTGTCTGCAAGGCTACGAGTATCCCTTTGAGGATCCTATCACATACTTTGATGGACAACTTGTTGAAGCAGAGTTTAGTAACATTGTTAATGATAAACCAACAAGGTAAGTCACCAAACATCATATTCTTAACTTTTGATATTGGGGTATCCTTTAGCACATTTATTTGCTTTTCTTGTCTAAATGCATTTTGCTTCTGGTTTTGTATACATAAAGAGGTAACAGAATTTGGGGTGTTTGTACTTTACTATCCAGGAAAATAAATGTTTAAATCATTTGGTTTGTTATGATTTGTTTTGAGAAATTGAAGACAAATACATGTGACTAAGCTCACACTTAGAGGAAGAAAAGACTGAATTATAAACCTGAATTTTCTTCTACTCTGAAAGAGTATTGGCGCGACCCGCCTCAGTGGTGTAGTTAGCTAATGAGTTAGTTTCGTGTTGAGCTAGACTGCCGAGGACGGGGAGATCGAGGTTTGAATCTCGCTCAGGTGAACTGGGGGTGTCCTAAATAGTTTTCCGCTCTTCTTCCACATAAATGTGGGTTCACTTCCTCTATATTCAACCTTCCCAAATCCTAACCCATTAGTGTAATTAGTACTTAAACATATAACCTAGGTGGGTAGTAAGACGCGATGCTAAATAAATAAATAAAAAGTATTGACACATCTTTAACTTCCAGCAACATGTATGATTTCATGTCAAATATGTTTTTATTGGCTGATACTGTTTAAATAAGTCTTATATTTGCTATGATATGCCATGTATGATATGTAAATCATCACTATGTAACCTTTTCTACTCCCCAATATATTTTTTCATTTGGAACATATGTCTTCCTAAGCACCGTATTATCAAACACCTGAAATCTGTTTTTGTCATATTTCACAGCCATAGAGAAAAACCTGTAAAACTATTGTTTTGTATTTTTAATCTGATAAATCAAATTATTACCACGATATTTAATTCAATTAATCAAGATTTTTACTTTCTCATCTAGATAAAAAGTATTGTAACTGTTAGAAATTTCACTCTGTAGATTATTATGAATCTTAATGCTTTATTTGACTCAAACCCAAAAAAGTTGACTTCACAATTCTGTAAGTCTCCATGTATGTCTTGTCTATTGCTGGCCACAGATCTAAAACTGTTTGGTGAATTTTGTTCAAACATTATATTGTTGTACCGTGGGCGGTTTTTTATTTATAACATAGTCCAGAGATAAACATAAGCCAGATACACAGTTTAGCAGAAGTTTCGGCACACAAAACAGATTGGTGACCTGGCGGTCTAGGGGTTAGGTGTTGGACTTCTGTGCTGGGGGTTCGGGGTTCCATCCTTGGTCCCAGCACAGATTTATCTGATTGCCCTTCACCTCTGACAAGACGTGTTTTAATCATAACTTGTGAATATGTGGAATGTCAGACCTCCACCGTGGTTCGGATCCCACATTAAACTGTAGGTCCTCCATTTCATCTCGCAATCACCCTACCATTACACATTAGTGTAAGTGCTTATAACCCGAACGAGTAGTAAGACGCGGTGCTGCTGCTGCTAATAATAATAATAATAATCATAATCATAATAATCATAATAATAATCATAATCATCGTCATCATCAAAAATATTCTCTTAGTGTCAGTGCTCAGTGATAAAAGCACTTTCAAGGATCACTTTTTAAACATCTCACGTTTAACATGTTTGTCATAAATACGTTCAAAGGTATCTCACTTGACTGTACAAAAGGATTGTATACACTGGGCCTCGCTAAAAAAAACATTGCAAGGGGCAGTTTGAGCAAGTGCGTTTTGTGAGATGAATTATGAGGAGGGGTTAAGTCGCTACCTGAACCTAGGTTTATTGAAGCCAGCCACTCTACTCAAGAAGGAAATTTGTGTCTTTTCTATACTAAAACTGTGTTTAAAATTGGTTATTTATAATAAAAAATGCCTCTTGTTAGGGATGTTGTCACTTGATATTGTGCCTAGCAATCCCCGTATTTAAGGACTCAAGCTCTCCCAAGGAGTGCAACCATTTTAACCTGAAGGCTGTGTATCTGGTGTATGTTTGACTGTGCCATTAAAAAAAAGCTCATTTTAAACATGGTTTTGCTAGAAAAAAGACACACACATCCTTCTCGGTTTAATCAGCGGACTTCCACAAAGCTAAGTTCAGGTAGCGACCCAACCCACTCTACACATAATCCTACCTCACAAATGACCTAAGAAAATTGTCCATCACGATTACAATGGTCCCCTTATGATGAACATGTTAAAAGTGAGTAGTTTAATAACTATATTTAGAAGTGCTTTTTATCACTGAGGATTGACACTAGAGAGCCCTAGTGTTGATGGACTCAACCTGGCTCAAGGAGTGCAGCAAAACTCCTGTAAGGCTGGGTATCTGGTGTCTACTTGGCTGTGCCCTAGCCCTTAATATAAGGGTAGCTTACTGATGAGTGATTATTTTTTTTAATCTAAATTTTCCTAAAATGGCTCTAATACCGAATTTTTTTTCAAAGCAAATTTGGATTTGATATTTTCTTAAAGCCAAGCTAAAGTTTAAAAGCTTTGCACACCCCAAAAAATAGGTATATATCCAACTTGCTTTATATATATATATATATATACACACACACACACACAAACATACATACTTACATAATGAAGAGAGCACTATAGTCATATATACATCATCATCATCGTCAAATGTTTCCATCCTGTGGCCGGATCAGTTTAGCCGAATGCCTCCATCTTCCTTTATCCTTTCATCATTCTTCCTCTCTCACTTGCACACTTTCTGTTATCAGCTCATCCCATCTATTTCTTGGTTTCTTTTGATTTATTTTTCCTACATACTTCATCTCCATCAATCTCTTTGGTATTCTTTACTTTCCATCCTTATTATATCTCCATACTATCTCAGTCTTGCTTCCTCTACTATCTCGTGTACTCCCTGTACCACCACTCTTTCCCGGATAACTTTATTCCTAATCTTGTTTCTCCTCGTGACAGCTAACATTATCCTCATTTTCCTTTTCATGGCCCCCACCCACTTTCCTCGTCTCTCTCTTGATTACATTGTCCATGTTTCTGTAGCATGTGTGACGATGGGTACAAAGTATGTCCTATAAAACACTACCTTACACTTCGAGGGTGCTTCTCTTCTCCATAGCAGCTCTCTTAGACACCTATAGAACAACTTCTCCTGTTGCCCTATTATTAAATTCGCTCTACTCCCACCCTTTGCCTCAATTATGCTTTCCAGATATTTTACACTATACACCTTTCTCAGCTCTACCCCATCTATATTTCTAGCTTAACTATGTTTTATCTTATTCCTTGTCGTTACCATCACTTCAAACTTCGCCATGCTAAATTTCATTCCACACTCTTTTACTTTCTCAATTCAGACCTATACTGTCCCCATACAATCAAGTCATTAGCAAACATCATGGCTTTCATTATTTCCTCCCCAAGTTTCCTTACTACTTTATTCACGACTCTTCCATTACCATTACAAAGAGTAGTGGTGAGAGAGAATTCCCTGGTTCACTCCAATTTTTATTTGGAACCGCCCAGTCTTCCCACTCTTTTATCTTAACACTGCTCTTGCATCCTCATACATACTCTTTCCACAACCATAAATACCATTGCCAAGTCTTTCCCAAATTCATACCTTCTATCAGCAATCGTAAAATAAAGATCAAGTCTATTGTAGTGCTCTAGGTTCTCAATCCGAATCTCTAGGCAGAATAATTGTAGCACAGAATGGACAGCCCTTAGTTGGCCCTCAAGTGTAAAAAAAGTTTTAATACCACTGGTTTAAGGTGTCACTCTTGTATTAGACTGGCCTGCTGGTGACAGGGAGACAAGGGTTCAAATCCTGGTTGAGTTTACGAAGGGTGGTTTTTCCTAAATGATTTCTCATTTGAAACTCATTAGAGTAATTATCATATATGTGTACAACCAGAACATGTAGTAAGATGCAGTATTTAAAAAAAACTATTCTTAAGATTTTAATAATAGTAGGATAACATTTTTCAAACCTAGATAGTAAATACAATTTCTCTATACTTTACTTTTTTCTTACTAAACTTGTATTGATATGTAAACTGTTATCATTATAAACGACTTGTTTTTCTAGATATGACATGTTCAACTGTCGACTTGCAGGAGCCACCAGTATTCAAGCAAGCTATGTTACATTTCTTTCACTGATACTACTGATACGTATAGTACTGCGCTAATTCTATGCATTATATAAATCATGAAATGTTTAAACGGAGGATTGCATCCTCATTAAATTATAGTTTACATAAGAACAATTTACACACTTATTAACAAAGCATGTGTATTCACATTTTAATTTAAATTAAATAATCTCTAATAGGATACAGTAAATACATTATTTTGTGGGATGCATGCCAATATTGCTGTGGTATATTTTTTATTAATAAAATTAAACATTCTATCATTTACTAATAATTAAAATACTCTTTTTGCCCCTTTGTGGTGATGATATTCCCTCCAAGAATGAAAAGACTTGAAACATAACAATATATCACATAGCAAATGTTGACATGTTATTCTTGTATTAATTAGAGATTACCGGTATATGATTGTACTGGCAATCGCGCACAAGAGTGTTAGGGATGTTGGTGTGAGTCTATATGTATCTCAATATACTTCTCGGTTGGGAACTAGTACCTAAATATCTAAACTTAATAATAAAATGAGCCGTGTTATATTTTTAAAAATATTTTAGAATGTAAAGATGCTATAATTTTAGAGTACATTTTGTTTATTGTCCTGAGGAACTGTTCAGTTATTGATGTTTGATAATCAACATCAAGTTAAGATGTTATGTTAGTTTTTATGCACCTGCTCATTTGTTTTGTACCATTCACTCTATTTCTTGTATTATGAAAAGAAAAAATTTGAACTGCTAATATTAGATGGAAATTGTTAATTAAGTGAACATTTTATGAATAAATGCTAACTAGAGAAAGCATAAACAATGCGGGTAGAATCCAGATAACAAAGATGACATCATTTTCCTACCTTCTATATTAGTAAATGTCCCACACAAAAGTAAATGAAGAAGTTGTTATATTTGTGCATTGGATTCTAGAAAAATGTTTTCCTTTTTCCATGGATGATATTTTTTCTTCGCTCTACTCATTAGCTTCTTTTCCCTTCTTTATATATTTCAATGTATTATTTTATCATTTATTTAGCCATTGGACCATTAAACATTGAGCATGTTCGAAGTAATCAACAATGAATAGATTGTGTGTCAAATTGTTTTACTCTTTTGAGCAGTAAAAGGAAAAAATTATGTATTTATTAATGTGACATACCTCTACATTCTTCCACCCATATATATGTAATACAAAAAGTATTGTAATATAAAAAGAGTGTGTTATAAATGTTAATTCTTTAGTTGCCTAACAAGTGGTCCAGAATGCTTATTTTAATATCAAGCTAACCAATTGAATAGGCTATCTTTTAAAATATATATTTTATTTTATTCTTATTTACTTCGAGCTAGGGCTGAAAACTGTGAATTGTCAAGTTTTCACAATTTAAAACAAGTAAATCATACAAATAAAATTAAAATCACAGCTGCAAACAAACTGTTTGCTCCAATTATGTTAATAAAGTAATTTTATTTAATGGAACTTTATTTTTAGGGGTAGTATATGGGTTGTCCAGATATGAGTCACCATTAAATTGTGCTGTTTATTGACACACACGCAGTTGGCTCGACTTAGTTTATGATACTTCTCAGACTTCTATCATAACATAGACAGTTTTAACCTTCTTAGGGTATAAACTGATTTGATTACTCATCCACTTTGAAAGATTAGGATAAAATAACAAGCACAAAAAAAAGAAAGTAGCCATACAACTGGATGAGTTACTTGTAGAGATGAATATAAACAAAAATACCATTAATAAAACATTAATAGTTCACATGACCACACAGGCATTCAAGCAATGTTGATTTATGTGCGTGTTAATAATAAAGATTTTTACTATTTTTATACAATTTATATTCAATTGTATGTTATGTGCAGTTTATGTGAAGTGTTTGTATTTCGTGTTTCATTGGTATTTAACCTGTGTGATTTTTCTTGTAAAAAGTTGTTTGTGGTAATGGTACAATTTACACTTATATTAAATAGTGATTTACTGTACTAAAGAGAGTATACATTCCCTGAATATAGGTTGACCTATAATCATGAATCTGTACATATATATGCGCCAAATGACGGAGAATATTTTAAACCATAACCAGCTACCACAATATACACCCAATATACCAATAACTAGTGAAGGATGGCACTAGATATGAGATAAACCAGTATGGCTCAGTGGTAAAACATAGGTGGTCAAGCTAAAAGTCCCGGGTTTGATTCCCGTGTCCAGGTTGTCGTTTTTCACTTAATTGAAAATAATGAAGGTGCTAAATATAGTTATTACTTTAGTGTAAAGAGTTTGGAAAACGTGTTACTTATGATTTGTACCTTAGTTGAATTTTTTTTAACTATATTGGCACATTCAATTTAAATATATATATATATATATATTTTACAGTTCACCATTTAAATCATCTTTCACAACAGCACTCTTCTCATTTTTGTCCCTAAGTATGCATTTTTCCTCCTAAAAATATTTAAATTTTTTCACCCATAGTTTTGCTCTGATCCTTTGTATTAGAAAGACAACTTCGGAATTTTCTTAACATGCCACTAAAAGCCATTCTGTGTATTGACAGCTCGGATAGGCTTTGGGCAATTTATTTAGAATAAATAGCGGTTATTAAATCATTTTGCCGATCACTGCCAATATTAGATGATCTTGGTACTTCATATGTGTATATCTCAAAGTTTCCTACTCCATAAAATATTCTACTGAATAATCTTTAAGATAAAATCTCGGTTTCATGGTAAGCAATCAATTATAATATTGTTTTTAGAGACGTTGAATTTTATATCTTGATTCTTAAATGAAAGTTCTAGGATTTAAACGAAACGGCAATATTCCATATAATTTGGTAATTTTTCATGTTGGCCATAACTAATTTTATTGTCGTTTTACTCTAACTACGGCAAATTATTTATGTATTTGTTTATTACTTACACATTCCCCATTCTTCACTCAATAATTTACCTTATTTTTTTCAATTTCCATTTTTTTATACTCATTTAGCCAATGAGCCGCCTCAGTGTCAAACGTTTTACACTTTTAAATAGTTAAAAATAGGAATTGTAATCTATTTAGTTATTTTTATATTAATTTTATGTCGTGGCACTGAACAACATTCCCTGGCGATAGCGTTACTTTTTAAAGTATTCTTTAATAACATGATGTTAGTTGACTGTGCTGTAAACTGTAGTATTTGAACATAAGATAAGCCTTAGTTTTGGCTCACATTCGAGTAAATAGTTTTTTTAATGTAGCTATTTTTTAATTTCGTGAAAATTCAAAGTTTTTGTGTCTGTCCATTTAAATGCTTTAATAATTAAATCCAAGTTAAACAAATCCAAATAGGTTCCAACATTTCAACTTTTTAACACACACGCACATTACAGAACTGTCCTAAAAGATGAATGAATTTTAAAATGTTTTTATAACTAATATAATTCACAATCTATTAATTATTTTCTGAGTGTAATTTTTATATTAGATGCAAGTATACATAACATTTTGTTTATAAATACTTTTGTATTGTTTCCACATTCAGTGTTAACTATCCGTCCATTTAGTTTTGTCACTTTATTTATGTATGTTTATTTACAGTATTGATATTTTTTATATTAATATATTTATAATATGCTAATTACTCATGGTAATGTTAAAAATCATTCCTTAAATTATAATATTCAAATTTGTGTATTTTTTTCCACAAGACAGTGGCCCCGTTATTTATAATACAACAAATATTTGACTTGTTAACCACAAATAAACTTGTTCATTTTCTATAATGATCCTTCTATCATAACTATGCTCGTAATATATGTTTGAATGAAAATACAGGAAAGGGGTATAGAGAACATATAAAAGGGAATGAACACAACATGGCTTTTACAGTGAAAAGCACACAGTTCACACTTTACTTTGCTGTCACTGGATAGAGGTATTGGCTGCCTCTTTAAGAAAATCGATCGTCATCACCCAATCCCCCCAACCTAGGTTTCTTTCTTTCGAAACTCATCATATAATGAAACCTCTGTCAGGGGATTTGGCGATGACGATAAAGCTTAGAGAGGCAGCCAATACCTCTTTGTCCATTGGCAGCAATGTAAAGTGTGAACTTTGTTCTTTTCATTGTAACAGCAATGTTGTGTTTGTTCCCTTTTATATGTTTTCTATCCACCTTTCCTGTAACTTCTTCCATTTTTCACATTAACTCAAAAAGGGAAAAGATTTTCTTTAAATAGATATACCGTATTCCTTCGATTATAAGATGCACCTTAATTTTTCAGTACCCCCAGCAGAAAAAGTTTTGATTTTAAGAAAAGAAAAAAAAGAGCTAAAATACTCTATTTATAAGAATATGTTTATTATAGAATTAAATTTACTAACAACATTAGGATTTTTTTAAACAGTAGTTATGTTATTCATCACTTCCTTCTGAATCAGTATCAGTCCAATTCTTCTGAGCCATCTTTATCTTCACTATCCCATAGTATATTGTCTTCTGAGACATGGAGAGCTTTGGTCGATAAAGAACTGTGATTTTAGGATCCCAGGTTCACACTTTACACAGCTTTAGAGAAACGAATAATAATTATCTCTTGAAATAAATTTGTCGTTATTGTTCTATTCTTTGACCTAGGTTTCGTTCAAGAGTATGGAGCATGCAAAACAACTTTGTAACTGAGATAAATGAAGTTGGGGGGGAGTAACTTATTTGAAAGGTGTTATGTTTTATGACAGGTTCTTTCCTTAAATTAATCCAATATTTGAATTCTCTTTATTCCTAAGCTCCTCTTTCCCTTAACCTTTCCTTTTATAACATTGTGCAGCAGACAGTGCCCCCTAAGGATGTATCCAATCCAGTTTGCTTTGTATTGAAGAATTGGATCCAAAATGGTTCTCTTCTCACTCACTCTTCTTCGGAAGTCTTCATTTGTCACCCTCTCTGTCCACCTGAGCTTCTCAAGTCTTATCCAGCACATTTCAAAGCTCTCAGAGTATTTATTTTCCATTTTCCTAAGAGTCCCAAGTTTTTGCTTCTACTGTATAGCATTTCATCAATTATTCCTCAGTTCCAAACCCAACTTGCTGGTCAGCAGTAACTTCTTCTTGTTGAAAGTTTCCTTGGCCTAATTTTCTTGGTGCAGGAGACATCCTTTGTCTTCATGCTTCTCAGGTACTTTAAATGCCCTATGCTTTCCAACCTGTATTTTACTGTGTTGGTGACGCATTAATAAAACCCACGAAAAAAAAGAACAACCCCAGGAAATGAAATCAAAAGGCTGGAAATAAACAAAACTTGCATGCTCGATAGATACAAACATACATTTCAAAGTAATATTAAAACTCTTGAAGGTAATTTTATTTATCAGTGTTTTCTCAAAAAACATGAATATATCAAAATTTGCACTATGTTAAATTATGTTTTAAGATAAATTAAAAAAATTTAAACAAATAAGAAAATATAAAAAGAATATTTACTTAATTCAATCTTGATCAATGTGTTTATTTATTTTTGTTTCATTAATATTTAGGCTGCAAAAATTGTTTTAAGTACATCCCTAGTCAATAGTCTTAGGAATAATAGGGATTCAGATTGTATTATCATGTATTAACATTATAAAATAATTGAAACCTTTATACCCTTGACTAATATTAAATATATTACCATAAACCATAAATTCAACTCTTTCTACCATATGTATTTTAAAAACACATTCCAACTAAGATATTTTGTCCAATAAGTTGATTGTAATTTTTAGTACCTGATAAGTTCATTTTTAGCTAGGTATCAAATTACCTATATTTTGGGATTACTGTCTTGTGTAAATAAATATACATGTTTAATCTCATCTAAAACAAGTTGGTTGCTAGTTTTTAGTTGATTTATATATACATATTAATGAATAACAGTAATGGTTAAAATGTGTTTAACTCATCCAAATAATATATCACTGAATATTATTTTAAATCTAATTTTAATTCTATATAAATTTTTAATATCCATTTTCTTAAAGATTTTAATCATTGTGTAGAGTTTAGCATTTTGTTTTATTTTCTTTAAAAATAATATATTACCTATTGTGAAGTATTTCTACAAATTTAATTTTGATCATAATGTAATAATGTGTGTGAATTTGTGCGTATGGATCATTCTCTGCTCATTGAACAGTATGACTTTGTTAAAATAAACCATTTTTATAATTTTAGATGTTGCAATTAATGGTTAGAAATTGAATCTACGAGTTAATTTATAGTGATGCATTTATATCTATTAGAGTAATTACTATATAAAATCAACCAAAATTAGTGTAGATATTTGAATTTAGTGTGTTAACTTAAAGGATTTACCAAACAAAATTATTTTAATAGTAACATAATTCATGAACATATAAATCTTAAAAACACTAACACATTTTACAAAGACTTTAATATTTGGATACCACATGAAATCTTCCTCAAGGTATAGTAAATATTTGTTAATGTTTTTATTTATTTATTATTCAGATCATTTATCTAAGTAGATATAACATTATTTTTTAGGTATATTCCACACACATAAACTTATTAATGAAACACTATCTGGCAATTATCCAAATATTAACCTAAAATTGACAGATATTTTTTCTTCTTCTCAAAGATTTAACATGTGTTTGAAGCTTACTCTACTTTTAGTGAACCCTGTACAAATAGTTATTAAAAAGGAAATAAATATAACCACCTCCTAACTGACCAGCTGGCATTATAACCTGCTTTAAATTAATTTAAATTTATATTTTGTTCTTTTCCTCTAAAAAACACACAATAGATAACTATTTTCAAACGGTATTCAAATAGTCTTTGTTGAAAGAGAAAATTGGTTAAAGGTATACATCTAGAAAATCATAGCTGTTGTATTTGCAGAGAATAACCCACATAGTTTTGTTGATCAACTTTAAAATCATGTTCATGTTGTTACATTTGTGTATGAAAAAAATTGTTTTGTTCAATAATTTTGAATTTTAGATTTTGTATGTTGTAAAATGGCATTAAAATATATTTGATATCTGATGAAAACAATCACCTAGATATTTTCATTGACCCCTTTGAACTAATAAAGTTATTCAAATAGTAAATATATAGTTATTTGGGGTATTAAACATGCTGTTTTGGAAAGGGCTGATTATATCATACATGTCTCACAAACAAACTTAATTTTAGAAAAGACAACATATCTTGTCTTCTACACATTAATTAATCACATTAAAAGGTAAAGGCCCAATTTCTCCACATTTTTAAGTCTTGTTGGGAATTGAACCTGTGACCCATAGGTCAGTAGACAGAGATTTAATGTGTATTGATGTAAACATAAACTTATGCCTAATTACTTAAAATTAAAACAATTCAAACAACTAAATTATTTTAAAGAGGGAAAATAATTACAAACACATCGTGATTCTCTTGTTTTTCATGGCAAAAAAAACCTCCATGGTGTGAGCCCTCAATAAAGCTACATTGACCGAGGTGAGCTGGCGGTCTAGGGGTAAGGTGTCAGACTTCTGTGCTGGCGGCCGGGGTTCAATCCTCGGTCCCGGCACAGATTTAATCTGATTACCAAAATCTTCCTTCACCTCTGACAAGACATCTTGTGAATGTGGGGAATGCCGGGCCTCCACTGTGATTCGGATTCCACGTTAAACTGTAGGTCCTCCATTTCATCTTGCAATCACCCTACCATTACACGTTAGCGTAAGTGCGTATAACCCGAACGGGTAGTAAGACACGGTGCTAATAATAATAATACATTGACCGAGCTGTACATGTTGCTAAAAACTAGTTCAAAAACCTTCACTAGTTCTCAGAGTATACCATGATTAGTAGAAAAATCTTTATATATATCAAGTTTATATTTTGTTTGCATGTGTTGGGTTTTTATGTCCAGCGCAAGGTTGAATAATGCTGAATTGTAATAATAAATAAATAGTTCCTGGACTAGCTAATGTCTAAATAGAAGAGATTAAGAGCAAATTGGGGAAGAAACAGATTAATATATTGTGTGTTGAGACCACTGACTGGATGGGAAGTTATATCTTTGTGCATACAACGTTTTGACCGAAAAAAAGAACGCACCTTATGGAAAATAGTCTGCCAACAATTGAAATCTTGTTTAGTTAATAATGTAAGAATAGTTTAGTCTACAATTAACTTAGTATGGGTTAAATAATGAATAAATATTCGTTTTGGAACAAGTCCAGAATACGGCAACACCACTTTGAGTCATGAAGCCATTGATGTACTGCATGAAAACAAAAACATTGTCACTGTGTACTCACCATACGCTAGTAACCTAATGTGGATGTATAAATGGTTGCGTATCCAGAAGTTGTGCTACCTTATTCTGGACTAATAATTAATGATAACTAATTCGTCATGTATCAATATAAATAATACACTGCCTTCAACATAAAATAGCATCGCTTTTTGTGAAAAATTACATAACTTTTCGTCTAAAAATAAGCTCGTCTTTTTTCATGCCTCTATCAATTACAACTTCTTTTTTTTAAATATAAAGTTTTATTTTATAAATTCATCTTCAAAATAGCTCCAAATTTTGCTCAAGTAATCTCTTTCTTCCCTCAATATATATTTATCCATACACTATGAGAGTGGTTAATTTTCAGCAGCAAGAGCCTTGCAACAGTCGAAAGCCCACCACTCTCAGTCTAGCATTTCTAAATTTTTCTTCCGGCACAAGGTTGTAGTTAACTGTCCATAAATGCAATGTGTCAAACTGAGATTAGGTCTGCACCTTGGTATCAAAACTTTATTAAGGCAGGAGTATGCGCAGTTTTATAGGCAGAGCCGTTTACAGCATGAAGCAGAATAGCAACACACCTTTTAAGGCTGACCTTGTGAATCTGAATTTGTTTTATTTTGTATGAATTACACATTCTGCAAACATTAACAGAAAGGGTCTTTGAAATGACAAATGTGTTCTGGAAAGAAAGGTATGGTATAATTTAGTATTAATATGGAAATGCTGCACAATAATATAATATAATGTAAGTGACAGGAAAGGAAGCCAACTTGAAAGATGTTTTAGGTTAGGGTTCGATAGGAAAAAAAATCTTTCTCTTTCTTTGCATACTCATCTTTTGATCATTTTCACAGTTGCATATGATTTTAAATATTCGCTTTTTCATATTAAAAAATACAGAAAAAATAAAAGAACTTAGGAGTATGCCTGATAATTTAATATCATGTGTAACTGTGAAAGTGATTAGAAGATGGAAGTGTTAAAAACTGAAGAAAAACATATTTTTTTCTTTCAGGGCCCCACAAAAGTATCCATTCAGGTTGACTTTCTTCCCAATCACTTGCATTTCATAATTTTAAATTGTTTGCACAAATTTCATACGTTATTGGGCATTTATTCGTTTCTATAATTTAGTCAAAGTAAATACTTTCGAATGTGTAAAATTATAAAACATTTGTTCGATTGCTGTGGATCTTTGTTTGAATCACTTCTTTATTACAACATGTATTTATCACAAGTATTAGTTTGCATTTTTACATAGTTTAAGTTAATAAATGATCAAAATTTCAGTAGATTCTCACTCAAAACACCGCCAAGTTGCATGTGGCCGGACTTGGAAAGGGAATGGGGTTCTTAAGGGTTGTTTTTCTGTGGAGGAGTATATTTCTCAACTTTTAACCCCACTTACTATACTGGTGCTTTTGTGTATGTTTTGTATCTATGAGTCCTACAGTAGTGCAACGAGACATGTATCTATGAGTCTTACAGTAGTGCAACGAGACATGTATCTATGAGTCTTACAGTAGTGCAACGAGACACCAGTGAAGGGCCATTTGATCTTGTAGCTACTTGTCTTCATCCAGGACTCCAGGAAGACAGACTGAGGTTCTGCCAAGCCTAGCATTTCCACATCCTGTAAGTTAAGAACCACACTGCTCAAGGATGTTTTATATTGTTGACAGTTTGGTGGCTAGCCATGTAATTAAGGGTGATGGAAAATGGTGGTTACTTTTTTTTGATAATAACCATACGGGTCATGCCATGTGAAAATCAAAGAGTTTTAAAAACAAATTGTTAATCAGACATCTCAGTTATTTTTATTATTTTTGATGAAAATAAGAACACAGTTGACACTTTGCATCGCTGTTATTGGACAAAGAGGTATGGATTCTTCTGGAATAAAATCTCTATATCATTATCTCCTGACCTAGGTTTCATTCTATCGGAACTCATCAGGAGCGCGTGTGAAATTCACAACGCAACTTCCTAAAAGAGCAAACAAAAATAAAGGAGGGAGGGGCAAAGGAAATTGGTTAGAAACGATGGGGCACTTAGATATAAAAATGTAAAAGGAATGACAGAGGACAAAAACAGGAACTGGACATTGATTGTGAATATATAGTATAATATACCTTAGAAGAAAACCTCTTTTTGCTTTATGAGGTACATTTTGTTATATATGGAGGAATGTACAATAAAGAAGGGTAGAAACATCAAAACAAAAGTTCCCTTTTACTAGTTTCTATTCATCTTTCCTGTGCCTTCTTCCAAACATAATAAAATGTCATGGACAGTCAGGGAAAACCTGGAAATGTCAGGGAATTTAACTAAAAATAAGAAATCAGGGCATTAAAAAATGTCCAAAATATCCCATTAATTTCGCAACCAAACACTAAAACAAAAGTTAATAATACATACCTAATTAAATAACATTTTAATTTTTTAAATAATTGATTAAACCGTTTATGTTTAGTAGATACAAACTTTTTTTTAAATATGTGATCAATAATAAATAACACAAAAGTCATCATCCAGCATTAAAATTGGAAAAAATTAGTCAGGGAAAATTGAAAAATGTTGCCTGGAAAAGTCAGGGAATTTTGTAAAATAAGCTTTGTAGCCACCCTGAATGTACCAAATAAAGCAAAAGGAGGTTTTCCTAAACAAGTTATTTCAAATATTCTCATCATAGCTAGAACTAGCTACCAAAACCATTTTTAGTTGTTTTTTCCACCGGCAGCCATGCTGGATTACCTTTTTACTATCAAACAATTTTTTTTACAAAACACCAATTGACAGAAGAAATTTCAACCTTTCTGTAAAGGTACTTAATGAATTGATTAACTTTGTTCAATCGAGACTAATTTGGGTTCATCAAATTCATTGAACAAAATCACAAAATTTTTAGAGGCCTTATAAACAGAAAGGGCTTGGAATCACAAACTACATAGTGCTAGTAAAAAATTGGTATAGATCACTCTCAAACTAACTAAATTCCTCACACTAAACCAGTATCAGAATTTTAAGAATCAAACTATTCATCTAAAATAATTAAATTATGTGTGATTAAACAACTAACACACTGCACATATAATTAAAAAAACACCCGCCTCGGTGGCGTAGTTGGCTAACGCGCTAGTCGTGTTGAGCTCGACTGCTGAGGATGGGGAGATCGAGGTTCGAATCTCGGTCGGGTGAACTGGGGGTGGTTTTTCCTAAATGGTTTTCCACTCCCCCTCCACGCAAATGCGGGTTCACTTCCTCTAATTCAACCTTCCCAGTCCATTAGCGTAATTAGTACTTAAAGCGTATAACCCGAACGGGTAGTAAGACGCGGTGCTAAATAATAATAATAATAATTTAAAAAAACAAAGTGTTAAATAATGGCATTTATTTTGTATTGCTTGTGGTCCTTTATTATCACGAGAGACAAAGAATAAAAATAAGAGAAGTATATTGCTGTTCTAATATTGTACAGCATTCAGGAAGAGTAGTAAAAGGCTATGCATTATTCTACATACTTTTTTATACCTAGTCTTTTAGAGATTGAAACCAAGGTTTCAAAAATTGGTTAACTTGTCTTAGTTATTTTCCTAGAAACAAGTTTTGGTGTTATTTATCATTAAAACAAAACCTTTCACGATAGCCTATCCAGTTTTAACAAAATTGTCAATGCTTTTTTTATGTATTTTTTTATAGTTTCAAAAATCAGTTTACTACCTTGAAACTATAATTCACATCAAGGTATGATAATTTAACAAATAAATTTCACGTTCATCCAAACTTTTTCAGCTACAGACTCAGGTACGAACATAACTGAAAAACTGACTTATTTGAGTTTGGAAGCACATAAAACATAATGATCCATCATAATATTGAACTAGAAAATGTGTACAATAGGTACTTACTTAATTTATTTATATTGTATTAAATTGCCAATATATTTCTGAGTAAATTGTTTTGGCATGAGGTTTTCATATTTTTAAATGAACAACTCTACAAAACAATATATATGGTAAGGTTAGTTTTAAAATATGTTGTAATTTCAATTACTATTTAGCAAAAAAAAAAATGTTTTTTTGGTGTGCTTATTGAAAAATCTTTTTGCAAATTTGTTTGTGTTTGTCACTAACATTTAAAAAAATCATTCTAGAGCAGTTAAAAGTACCTTCAGGGTTGTTCTAAAGACATTTTCACAGCCATCCACTTCTTAATAATGAAGAAAACTCTCTGCTACAGCTCTGACTAAAATAGACAAATACAACAACTCAACACTAAAGAATTATAAAGTGTATTTATCGTAAACTAACATAATATTCTATTAATAATTTTCTGTTAATGAATTATGAATGTATCCTACCATCAAGTAAGTAAAGATGCTCATACTTCATTGTAGGTCTATATTATCTAACCACAATACATATTTTGTGTTGGGTTGAAATATTATCTATTGCTAAGTTGGTAATACAGATAAAATAAAATAATATGTACACACACATAACATATTAGAAATAAAACACAATACCCTATTAATAATTTATAAAATATTGACATAGCTTAACAATTGCCTCACAAAATGTATAATATTATTATAACCATGGGTTTGGCAATAAAGTAAACATAAGCTACTTGCCAACATAAATACTTTGCATTATTGTTACAATTCCACTTAACAAATCTATGGTAACTATTCTTTTTTAACAAAATAGTTCAATTAGCTTCCAGATAATCAAATAAAGTCACTATTTATTTCAAAAGTAAAAATTAATATTGAATACTGACAAGTACAAACCAGAATTATTAAATCTTTAAACTGAACTTAATATACAACCAGAATGTCAGGCTTAACAAAAGGAGCAAAAAGTGAAAACAATGAATTTCTATATTCCAAAAGTATGGAAGAAAAGCCTATTCTGAGCAAAGAATATGATAAGGAAGCATTCATATTAAATTATCAGTAAGTAATTTTTCTCAAGTATCTTTAAAGCCATAAATTATTATTTTTTATCGCAGGATTTAAGGCTTAAGGTGGGATGGAAGCGGACGCGAGAAAAGGACAGAGTTTTTGCAATTTTTATGACAAAACATTTTTTTGGCCAAAATAATTAAAATATGTTCAAGTAGAAACATAGAGTTTAATTTTCTTCAAACTCTGATATCGACATTTGTTGAATATTTGTCATGAGCATGGTGGGATTATCTAACAAACATTTTAAATTAAAAGAAAAATTTGTCATTAAATTCCAGGACACCCTTAACAGATATTCAAGGAATTTTGAGGTCACCTTGTGAAGAAAGATAAATTATATGTTTGTACTGAACCAATATTTTATTTATTTGACCAAAAAAATGTTTTGCCATAAAAACTGCAAAAACAGTGGCCTTTTCTCAATTCCCCTCCATCCCACATTAAACAAGGTGTATAAACTAAAAGTTACACATTACTGGCATCTAAATACTCTTTGTCAAAGAAAAGTTGTTTGAAACTCAGAAATCTTAGTTTATACTTACATCAGTGCATGAGAAACACAATTCTTATTAATTCATTTTAACCCTAGTCACTCTCCTATTTGTTATATAATTGGTTGCGTGGTTGACACGTGTCACCCACAATTATTTTAATTTGTATTACTTATAGTGAATTAATGCAGCTAATTAGTGCTTTCTTTACATTTATTTGGGCATTATAAAAGGAATGAAAAAATTTAAAAATTGTCGATGTGAAATATATTTTAAAAGTGAGCACATACTTTTTTTAAATGATTGATTCACATCCATTTTTTGGCACCATCCTGTGTTGTTTTGTCACAACATGCATAGCAACGACCTTGGGAGCCTTCTAATTCTGTTGAGGAGTCTGGTTCTCTCTGGGGAATGCTAAGGAAAACACATGCTCGGCCGGCACGTTAGTTCGATGGGTAGTAGTTTCGCTTTTGATCTCTATTGAATCTGTGGTCTTATCATTTCCCATGTCATACTTTCTAATTCATTTCATCTCACTTTCATTTTTAAATGTATATACACAATACATTGATTGGAGAAATGTTTATAGACACTACTCTCTATAAATGGCTCTAATCATTTGTTTTCAGAATGAATCTTTGATGTTATCCCTTTTGGTACTGAAAGGTGGGTTATTATATTTTCCGAACTGGTTTTAACATTATTTTTAGGCAAACACCTCAGCCATTTTTTTCCCCTCATCTTTGCCCAAGTAAAATGAATTTTGTGTCTCACCCTCATAGTCGTGGTCATCATCTGTTGACTGTTAAAACTCTGTATTGTGATCATGTTTGCTCAGATAATGTTTGCTCAGGAGATCATTTTCTTCTGTATTTTATTCATCATTATGATTAACCTCATCATTTTAGTTATCTTTATTTGTCCATTCCCAACAATTTTGGGATCAGTTGAGACTGCCATTTTTTTAACATAATTATCTACAATAAATTAAAAACATATTATACTCCATTCACGGTAGGAATTACTCTCTTAAAGGTATTTTTTATACCAATATCCTACTATATAATATATTTCTGGTAGGGAAAAAGGCCTTTCAGAAAACAATTCCTACGCTGAACAGACTTTAGTAAGGCAATGTTTGAAATCTTTGTGGTTGAGGCAAGGGGGGTCCAGGAGACAAAACCCAACAAAAAATCCTATTGTATCATTTATAAAAAAAAACTTAGAATTATATGTAATTGTAAACATCAACAAAAACGCATGGCTGAAAGATAAAATTACTTACTTTAAAGTATAATGTTCAAGTTCACATAAGAGACAGATGTCAACCAGCTCAATTTTTTTTTGCTAAGCCCCTCTCATACAGGTGGTCCAACTGAATAAAAGATGATAGAACACACTTAGTGAGAATGGTGAAGCTGCAAGTTCTGACAACATTTTGGCGGAAGCTTTTGTTGTCGAACTTCAAAACATCATTGAAGACGGCGGATACTCACCAAATCAAGTTTTCAATGTTGATGAGACCGGACTGTTTTGGGAACGTATGCACGCCAGAACTTACACTTCACAGAAAAAAAAAAGACAGCACCAGGTTTTAAAGCTGCGAAAGATCGTGTCACACTGTTGCTAGGTGAGAATGCATTAGGTGACTACAAGATGAAGCCACTCCTGATTGCCAGATCAGAGAATCCACGGGCTTTGAAAGGAAAGATGAAGAAGCACCTTCCCGTTATTTAAAAAGCCAATAAAAAGGCATGGATAACTGGTGCCATATTCTGTGAGTGGTTGAAAGTATACGCAAAACACTTGTGGAAGAGGTACTGTGCGAAGGAGAATTTAGATCTCAGAATTCTCATCATCATTGATAATTCTCCCCCTTATTGATAATTCTCCCTCACATCCTCATGACATTCCTGACTTGGATGAGCATGTGAAGATTGTTTTCCTCCCTCCCAATACTACGGCTCCAACAAATGGACCAAGGTGTAATTGCCACTTTCAAGCGATACTACTTTTGACGTAGGTTTGAGCAACTTGTCGCAGCTACAGATGGTGAAGACAGGACCAGCATCAAGGAGTACTGGAGGAGCTACAATCTATTTACCGCCATCAACAACATAACCATGGCTTGGCAAGAGGTTTCTTTAACCAACGCACTCTCTTCACTCTCCGGTTCCTTCCGCTTCCTTCTACCAACCTTCCTCATTACTCCTTCCCTCGGTCCCTTGACCTTCCTTCTCCCGCTCTCTTACTCTTTCTCACTCTCCGTCTCTACACTAGACAAAGAGACACTTCCTCTGCTCCTGCTCCTCTCACTTTGCACCTCTTTTTCCTGTAACTTCCTCATCCTCACCTTTGCAACCTTCCACTCCTTTCCGAGCTCTGTGTCCTCCACACCAGCTCTACCTCCATTTTCACCTTTATCGTCATTTTATATATTTAGCACGTTTATAACCATTAAATCATTATCGTCAGCCATGATAACATAAGAAAACAGTTGGATTGGGGGGCCGTCTCCTGCATCGGACCGCCCCTTCTGGCATGGATGGTGTGCCAGTTTTGACCGGTCCCCACCAGCATAACACACTTAGCCAAGGGGTTTTCTACCAATCTGGGTTCCCCTAAGCTTACGTCCTGGCTTAACCTAAGTCATTACATAGACTTATACCTAGTGTGTCCCCTTCAGTGAGGCAGGATTCGTCAGGTTTCAGGGCCTCCTCCGCCCATGCTGGTGCCGACTTTCCGGATAGGCGGATGCACCCCTCGTCCTTCGCCCCGTACTACCCCGAGAGCACACAGTGACGCAAAGGACCCACACTTGCTCAGGTAATGGGCCCGTCCTCCCAGTGTTTCGGCGGTCTGGACCGCGTTAGCCTTGTCTTCCCAGAGTCACCTCCAAGAAGGTTGCGCAGATCACACGGTCGGCCACGACGGGTGCTCAGATAGACCCCCGCCACAACCTCCCGCGGGCCAGAAACAACTCTGGTCGTTTTCGTTCCACCCCCCTGGCTCCTCCTGCTCGCTGGCGTCCGATTTTTACGGTAAGGGTCGACGACTCCCTCCTAACCCTGGTATCCCGATGGGCTAGGGTTGCCTTGTTCACCGGGTGGTCCCGTATTTCAGCAAGGGAGTTGAGCAGGCTCCCCTCCCTTCCCTATCGAGGGGGGGTCCTTGTTGTTCGGGGCAAGTCCAGTATGTTTCACGAGGAGGGCTGACTCGTCCCTCCCCAACCCACTGTGGCCCAGATCGTCGGGCATTGTCCGTGTAATTTTACAGAGGGTTGACTAGTCTCGTCCAACCACCCATCTTGGTGGGACCCGGATTGCCGGGTTGTAGTCCACTCGTACCGGCGTGCCGGGAACTCCAGAGCTTGCCCCAGGCTCTGAGTGGACTGTATCCCTGATGTTCGGGATTAGCCACGATTTTTTTGCGGGAAGGGCTGGCTCGTCCCTTCCCAACCCACCAGGACCCAGATCGCTGGGTATTGTCCGATGTTATTTTACAAAGGGTTGACTACTCCCATCCAACCACCCCTCGGGGTGGGACCCGGTGCGCCGGGTGATGTCCGGGCGTTCTTTTATGGTTGGGACGACAAACTCCCTCCCAACGTTCTTCTTTTATCCGGGCTTACGACCGGCTGATCCTCCCGCACTTGACGAGCCGCTGTGGGGCGTCTTTACAGCCACCCCCACAACTGCCAGCCCCGTCCAGGAGTCCAGGCATAGTTCTAATAGCAAGATACAAGTTTGCCAACTTTTACCATGACACTTGCACCGTCAGTTGTCATACCAATAATATCGGTTTGTAAGTAAAGATCAAAACTCGCCAAACTTTTTTTTGACCAATCCAATGCAATGTTCAGCAGTACATGAACCATGTATTCGAATCAGACCAAGATTAAAATGGGTGTCTTTGTGATTAACATTTACGTTCAAATAACGGCGATTTTTCTTAGATGTCTACTCGTCAAAACTCAATGGAATTTTTTGCGATTGTATCTTGAGATGTGATAATTCCGTAATCATGTCAGCTTTAACAGTATTTGAAAAATTTACGACCATATATCTAATTGTATTTGGAGAGTTCGGAAGTTGAAATCCACTCTTCGTAAATAAATATTTTAAATCTGTTGAAGTACAAAATGAGTTCATACTAAAACCATCCTTACAAATCATTCTAGAAACCATTTTTTCCATAGAACTTTCCTTTACGAAATAGCCATCAATAGTTTTTCTACTTTTCTTGTTAGGGATTTCTTCCTCAACAATATTTTGTGATTATGTGGATGCGTTAGGTATAGCTCTGTGTTTTTTTTGACGTGATTGACCTATTATTATACAATGTTTAGTTTTCAAATGGGGTTTCAAGCCAGTGGTAGAAAGTTGGCTAATTTTCAATAAATTAGAACATATAATACATTTTGCATTCCTTCCACCTTCAGACTTTTTGAAATAATGCCATAAGATTTTTTCATTTTTCTCACCAAAACCCTCTGCGCAAGTTTTGAAAGAGACATCCTTTAATACTACCTGTAAAACAATAATTTCGTACCCTGTGAATACCTAGAAGCTGGTACAAATAGTTGACAATTGAAAATAAAAATAAATCATACTCGAATCAGTTAACGTGATTTATCTATCTAGCAACTTACTAAAGAATCGTTATTTAAAAAAATACTATAACACAATGAAATTCACTCGAAATAAAAGTAAAAACAGTAATTCGAGGACAAGTAAACAAGCATTATACTTACTTTGTGTTGCGGATCGACTTCAAAACAAAATCAAACGTTTGTTGACAAGTGCAGAGTCAAATGATAACTGGCACGGAGCGAGCGGGCTATCTATGTGTGTGCGTGCAATTCAAAATGCAAAACAAACGACTGAACGGTAACATCGCGTCAACTCACGTCACGCAACGCGCTGCGAAATGAATTTAAGGTGACACATTTGAATGAATTTGCGCGATTTTATGCTTGCGGATCCGCAGGTTGTTGTGGGATTCCGCAGTTCCTAAATTTATCCTGGATTCTGGGATCCCACTTTGCTGGATTTCAATTCTTATCCGTGATCTTTTATTAAGGTTATTTTAATATAAAACCTCACATTTTGTTAGTTTAATTTAATAAAATACGTTAAGATAATTCTAGTAATCCAATGTGAAAATGTTACTAATCAACATGAAAAAATATTTCTTGTGATAAGGAAAACAAATCATAAGGCTGAGTTTTTAATTTCAGACTGGACTACAAAAAGGAAAATATAAAAAGATTGACTGAAGAAAGAAAAAACCTGGAGAATGATTTCAAAACCAGTTGTAAAATGGTAGTATTTTTATTTCCAATTTTACTAATATAGCAGAGTTGTCAAGCTGTCAATTTTGTTTAATTCACTCACTTGGTGATACTAACGTTGTGGTCATACTGACTTTAATCCCTTTATAATTAATTTACGACACCAAACATAAAAATTTAAGTTTATAAAATATTCTAAAATTTAATTTTGATAATATTGGAAATGTATTTTTCAGCATATATTTGGGACAATCACAATTAAAATCTCTTAATTATTCAGATTAGCAGATTTTCTGAATAAGGCATAGAGTATTTACAGTATTGTTAAAATTAAATCATGTTTACTCTTCATCTGATGAAGAGAGCCTCATCTAAAGATCTACTACAATGTATATAAATAACTCTTTTCTGAATCATTGTACAAAATATATTTGAATCGATAATTTAGAATGGTGGAAGGACAGATGGAGATGGAGGCATTTTACTAAAGAGATCAAGCCACATGCAGTTCATCATCATGATTATGAGGAGGAGTAAGATAGCTAATTATGTACCAGAATTATATACACACCACATTAATTTTAAGGGGAGGGAAACAAATTATCTATTTAGGGTATAGCTACTTTTAAAACTAATTAGTGGATCTAGCTGATTATGAAATAATGAGTATATTTTATATGGACATTAATTATAATTTGTGCATTTTATAAGACATAGTCCTTTCCGAGGCTTCTTGTTCCTATTTTGAAAGCAATTTTGCATCCACTATTGATGTGTTAGGCCTATCGTAGTTTCACCAGAGCCCTGTCAGCCATCACTTTTCAAGGTTCCTGCAAGGACCTCACAACTGCCGAAGCGGTCATGGGGCAGATATAGTCCCCACTGTACTTCACCCCCTCAGGTACTCTTCCTACTTTGTGCCGTTGCCCGTCTCCCTCGACGTGGATGAGAAAGAACCAGTCCAGGATAGAGAAGGCGCAACTAAGGTGGTATGGCCCTGTGAGAAGAATAGATAGGGAAAGGATAAACTGGAGGGTGTTGAATATGGAGGTGGGGGTAGGAGTAAGGAGGAGTAAGAGGGGGGGAAAAGAAAGGAGAGATTAAAGGACTTGACCAAGATAGTGGAAGAGAGGGGGTGGTAAGAAAGGAGGCAGTGGAGAGGCTTGTGTTCCCAACAGACCCAGCCAGTGCCTGGAAGCTGTTCATGATGATGAATAAGACATAGCTCAAGAACACACATATTAATTATTCAATACACATGTCTTGAAACTATATTTTTCATACCACCGAATCATCCTTTTTTAATGCTCTGTCACAACAATTTCTCTCTTCTTCCTCTTCTCCTTGATCAGGATCATCACCACCCAGTTGTGATTGCAAGATATTTTTTATAACATTTTAGATTTTACAGTTCTAGACAATTATTACCAAAGTGTCTGTATGATAGCGCTGAAATGTCCCTTAGAGGAGGAACTTGTATCCCTACTCTGATGGGATCTGAATATGATGTTTGCATACACTTTTGTATTTCCCTAATCTTGTTCGCTAATGAACTTCGCCTTTAAAAACAATGTTATTTCTTCTGGTATTAATGAAGAAAAAGAATCTTTTTCAAGGATTGAACCTTGAATTCCATTGACTATGTAACTGAAATATTTCTGAGTATCTCGCCAGTCAAACACTTTATCAGCAAGAGATACAAGCGTATCTGAGAAAATATGTTTGTACACTGCTGAGGACTTATAATAATATTAGTTTTCTTATTTGATTTTCAATTCTGGCAAACACATAGTCAGATGGGAGAAATGAGTGTCCTACCACTGTAAAAATAAACGCAATTCATTAAACGCTTAAAGGAGCATTATATAAAAGCAAATAACTTATAATTGCCATCAATATTGTATTTTTATTATGACCTCCACATCCGTCAGACGTGATGCGAAGGACTCTGAATATATTGGGAACTTGAAAATTATTCAAATAATCATATACTGCTTAACAGACCTCATTAAAACCATTTTTATGTTCAATTTCATCATAGTGATAAATAAATACATTGTCCTTTGTCTGCTTTCATATTGAATCTCAAACTAATACAATTAGGTTATCTTTGTATAGTTGTCGAGGGAAGTAGTCTGGTACAGTGTTAAGTAAATTGCTAGGCAGCTGTGCCGTCTAACTATCAGACAACCAAATTCTTATAATCCACAATTGTTTGCATAAGATATGTTTACTGCCTTTGTTAATAAAATCGTCTATGCTCAAGCGATTCCTGCTGTGTTAACCTGCGCCCTTCCCCTTTATTCCTATAAAGTATGGTGCAATTTGGTTGCAACATCTCCATCAAATAATGTGTTTGTTGGAATAAAATCATGCGACAAAATCTCCTTGATAAATTCACCCCTATCTGTATCCACAGCCATCCCTCTATACGGTTGAAAAAGTTGTTTCACGATGTTCCATTAATTTTAAATTTGTCATCGTTCTGCGGGACGGGGTTTAGAATAGTCCCGCAGTAAACCCTGTTTATCTAGAAAGGGGAGGCTTCTGTGCAGGACAAACCTATCCTATATCTTTCCTTTCATATTTTATTCTTCCCTTCTTTACTCCCTTTTTTTTCACTCTTCCCCCCTTCACTTTATATCTCCTTACATCTTTCTTCCCCTCCCCTGACGTTCAGTCCTGCACATAGACTTTTGGCCCCTCCGTTGACGACCATCGCAGCGAACACGGCTCTCCTCGGTTTATTATGAGATACCACTGCTTTGAGCTCTTGAATGAAAGTGCGCCGGTTGCAATACCTTAGTAGAAGGGCCTTAGGGATGACAATAACCGGGTACCCTGCTTTGAGAAAAGATCGGTTGCGTTCATGAGGGCCCGGACGTAAAATTGACTCTTTCCTATTTCCACTTGCTGCGACCGACCTCTCTCTCGGCGATGCTCTATGCGAAGGTTGTCATGTCTAGCGTCGTAAAAGACCTCTCCGTGGGGACAGTTAACAGGGCCATATGTGGTAGTACCAACTTGGGTCACCCTGGGTCTTCGATTAGAGTACTGTGTAGGTTGTCCCCAATCATAGCATGGCGGCTGGCACTGTACTGCCAAACACTGCTGGCAACTCACTGCCCGCACCCTCTCAGGGCCGTAATATTGACAAGAGGTGGAAACGGGTAAGGCCATCTAGCACTATATTAGGAAAAATCCAGGAAGTGGTGAGGCCCCAACCCCGCTTCCTGGTAATGTCTCGAGTAGAGGAAAATTTGAACCTGAAACGTGATAGCCCATTTATCTTCGAAAGAGTGATAAATGGGGCAGCGAAATCAGATGTCTCAATAAGGAAACTGCGTGATGGCACCATCTTGATTCAGACCACGACTGAGACACAGTCTTCAAATATAATGGCGATCTTTGAAATACCGTTGAGAAATACGACTCATATAACGGTGAAGGTGGAGCCTAACAGGTTCCTCAATGTTTGCAAGGGAGTGGTCACTTGCTATGACCTCGACTGCGTGAGCATTGAGGATATCTGTGAGGAGCTTTCCCCTCAGCATGTTACTGAAGTGTACCGCCATGTCACCAAAAAGAACGGACAAGAGAGAAAAAAACCGACACGTATATCCTCACTTTTGCGATACCTACCCTTCCAAAGGAGGTCCGAGCAGGTTTCCACGTGATCAGGGTCCGGCCGTATGTCCCTAACCCTAGGCGCTGTTTTCAGTTACAGTAATTTGTGCATACGAAGCTGCGATGCCGTGGTAAGCCGACCTCTGTGGATTGTGGACAAGAGGGTCACGAAACACCATGTGAGTCTCCGAAGTTCTGCGTAAACTGCAAGGGTGCCTGGTCTCGGGTCTGTCCGAAATGGAAGGTAGAGAAAAAAGTCCTGGAGATTCAATCCGAAAAAAAGATCTCATATGACCAGACACGCAAGGAATACGCATCTAGTCAGGCTCCGGTATTTCAAACATCATACAGCCAGACTGTCAGTCAGAACATCAACTGTCTCAACTGCCATTGCGCAAATCTCGCTAAGACGCCATCGTGACCTGTGCCATTGGTCTCTACTCGAGACATCCGCATTGAAAACGCGCCAACTAAGGTGTCGCCGATATTTTCACTGGGAGCAAAACTGTGACCTAAGTTGTCTTCCCCACCCCTCGCACCGAGGACGCCTCCTCGGGGAACCCCACCGAGCCCTACTCGGGAAACACCCACGAGCCCTCCTCGGGGAACCTCCCCGAGCCCTCTTCAGGGAACACCCCGGGGCCCTTCCTGGGTAACCACTCCGAGCCCTCCTCGGGGAAATAAATTACGTGCGGCCGCTTTTGAGACGCTCATTCTCGCCTCTGGGCCTCCAGAGGCCGGGATGAGTGGCGAAACAGGTGAGGCCGTAAATGCGAGTCCCACTGGTGCCTTAAAGAAGGACCAGCAAGAGACCGCCGAAAAAAATAATATAAAAAAGCGTCAAAAGCCTTAACAAAGCCTTCGAGCAAGGATCCGACTACCCAGTCCCAAATAAACCAAAGCCTTTCCTGAAGCGGGAGGTCCAGAAGAGACTGGGAAAGGCAAGAGGACCTAAAAAGGCCCTCACCAATTTTTATTTTTAAGAGATAGCGTCATGGATTGTGAGGATAATTAAATCATATTAATAAAGTATGTCGCTACTACAATGGAATTGTAGGGGTTTCAATGCTCGTGTAGAGGAAATTTAACAACAAATTTCTTCCCTGCATCCTTCCATCATCGAGCGCCATGTTATTGATTTTGGCCAAAGTCGGGGGGATCATTATAACTCTCCCTTTACCAAAGATGAAAGACCTACGCTCTATCCCAGGCCGGAATCACAGCCTCTGGGCCAGACGACATTCATTATGAGATGTTGCGTCAGCTGCCTCCTGCCGGGCAGGCACTTGTATTAGACTTCTACAATAGTGTTTGGTAATCTCAATAGTTCCCATCACGTTGGAAACAAGCAACCGTTATAACTACATATAAAAGTGGCAAAGATAAACTAGAGCCAACTAGCTATAGACCAATAGCTTTAACTAGTCGTGTATTTAAAATATTGGGAAAAATAATTAATAAGCGACTTATATGTTATTTAGAATCCCGCAATCTGCTATCTAATATTAAATGTGGTTTTCGCCATAACCTATCCACGGTGGATCACCTTGTCCGTCTAGAGACAGTTGTTCGTGACGCTTTTCTCCATAAGCAGCATCTTCTGGCTGTTTTCTTCGATCTGGAGAAAGCGTACGACACCACCTGGCGATACGGCATTTTGTAAACACTTTTTAACTGGGGGTTTCGAGGGAACCTCCCAATATTTATATCTAATTTTATGTCGGATAGACACTACCAGGTTATGTTGAATAACACCTTATCCGATTATTTTATACAAGAAAATGGGGTACCTCAAGGTAGTTTTCTGAGCTGTACGTTGTTCGCTATCGCTTTAAATATCATTGTTGACAACGTGCGCTTGCCTGTACGTCCATGCCTATTTGTGGATGACTACGCAATTTATTGCAGCTCGTCAAGTCTCCACAGGGCTGAGCGGCAGATACAGCTGTCTGCCCCATCTTTGGTCGTGGGCATCGCGTAATGGCTTTCGCTTCTCTGCAGCCAAGACGACGGTTGTACACTTCCATAGATATCGCGGAATACAGCCAGCCCCCAGTATTTTAATAAACCACGTTGTTTTACGTCTCAGAAACCGTAAGGTTTCTGGGACTTTTATTTGATTTTAAATTAATTTGGATCCCCCCACCCCCCATCAAAGACCTGAAAGCGAGGTGTATGAAAGTTCTCAACCTGCTCAAAGTGATAAGCTGTCGGTCCTGGGGTGCAGATAGGGAAACCTTGATGCGACTGTATAGGGACTTGGTAAGATCTAAACTAGACTATGACAGTTTTGTGTATGAATCAGCGAGACCCTCAGCGTTAAAGATACTAGATAGTGTTCATCATGCTGGCATACGACTGGCTACTGGTGCCTTTCGTACCAGTCCAGTCACCAGCCTCTGTGCCGACGCCGGTGAGCCCCTCTTCCCTAACGTTGGTCCTATCTTCTGGCATCTTACGTGTCGAAACTACATTGCACGCCAGAGCATGTTGCCTACCGCCCTGTGTTTCATCCCCCTAAACGTGTCTTGTATGAAACGAAATGGTATAGTACAAGGCCGGTTGGGATCCGGATACTATCGGTTTTCGACACGTGTGGGATAGTCCTGCCAAAGGCTACCCCCACATCAGCAGGTCGTGTTTCTCCCTGGAAGATACGCCTTCCGAAATGCTATTTTGATCTTGCCAAGTTCCCTAAAGCGACCACCCCAAACTTTATATATGAGAGGACCTTCTACGAGTTCCTCTCCAGTCGCTTTCACGGATTCAAGCGCATCTACACTGATGGTTTTAAATCTGGAACCTCCGTGGGATGTGCTTTTGTTGTGGAAGGATCCAATTTTAAATTTGGTTCACCTGACGAAACCAGTGTTTTTACGGCGGAATTATACGCCATTTTTAAATCTCTATGGTTTGTTTATCGTGTCACCGTTCTGTTCTCATCTGCACGGATTCCATGAATGTTTTGTTGTCATTGTCCACTCTATACTCATGGATTCCTCTTGTACAGATAATACATTAGCAAAATTTTAAAATTGATTCATTAAGCTACCGACTCACCTTTTTCTGGATTCCTGGTCACACTGGTCTTTCAGGAAATAAACTGGCTGACCAGGCAGCCAAGGACGCCTGCCTCCGGAGGCGAGTATGGGTTGTCATGTTTTTAGATCTAAAGGGTTATGTTCGGCGTGGGGTCTTCACGCACCTGGCACGAGTAGTGGGTCTCGACTCCTGCTCAAAACAAGCTGCGGTCTATCAGGGATGGTGTGTCGCGGTGGCCCTCTTCTATACGAAAGTCTAGAAGAGCGAAGGTCATCGTGACGAGACTTCTCGTCGGCATACATTTCTAACCCACGGATTTTTACTAAGAGGTGATCCACCCCCAGTGTGTGAATTTTTCGATGCTCCCCTTAGTGTGTACCACATTTTGGTGGAGTGTCGCAAGTATGCCCCTATTCGCCTGGCCCTTGATTTTAAAGGCGACATTCGTTTTTTACTACGCGACGCCGCTGAAGGAGTTATTTGTTTACTCCATTTTATACGCCAGGCAGATCTTTTTAATGCCATTTTAGTCACTTTTATAAGGTGATTCATTTGGATTTTATGATTTTATCTCATATCTAGACCTTTTTAACGATTTTAGTACAAATTAACATGTTTGTTCTGTCTTTTTACTCACATATTGTTTTAATATGTTTTTTTGTCTTTTTATCGGAGTGATACACCTGTAGTTTTTTTTAGCAAGTGTATCACTTAATTTGTACTAAGAGCCCATTTGAGCACTCCTATGTAGTTTCTCAGATGGGTATTTTATCATAGTGCTAACTAGTATTTTATATTTATATCATTTATTGTTTTGTATATTCTGCAGGTGAATTATTATGTTTCCCCTATGGGGATTTTACCATGTTTTTAATATCGTTCAAGGCCCTAATGACCTCAATGTGTCGATGGGCCTTTAAACCTTAATAAACCTTATTGTATGGAATGTTTACTGTGCTATTTCTTTTATGTTTAAATGTTTCATAGCCTTTTCAGTACAAAATACTGGCGGATGTAAAGAACACTATCGAAAAGCAAGCTAACCAAGAAAACCATATTTCCATTTATTTTTAAAAGTAATCGATTAATACTACTCGAGCCTTTTTAGCCTGAGATCCTATCTCCACAATCGCGAGATTTTTTTTATCGAAAAAAGAAACATTCTAGAAACAAAGTACAGTAGGGGAAGGTGTTGTACCTTGGAACAGTTTTTATTAAATAATTTTTATTTATTTTAATTTTTTGTGTTAAGAGCTCTAGTATTTTTTTATATTTAGTGATATTATTTTAGATAGACTTGAACATTTATAAAGTTAATTAACAAACATAGATTAAATACAAAAAATAATTATTCACATCAGTCACAAGTGTTCCGAGGAACAAGAACTTATTGTACCTTTGAACACAACATATTGTACCTTGGAACATAACAATTTACTCATGAGATACGATTAAAATAAAATACATAGGCTACTAGGGTTATAAAAATATAACTTCACTGATTAATACACACTGACTAAACTACTTTCACATACATAGTAAAGGAATGGCATTAATGTTTTGACTGGGAAAGATTTTAACTAATCACTTTTAATTCTGGTATGTCAAAAAAACCTCGACTTGATATTTGTTTTGGATGATGAATACTCCCCAAAATGTCCTCCCATGGATATGTTAATATATCTTCCTTTTCTGGCCACTTCCACGATTTCTTTGACCTCTTCATAGAGGAAACCTGTGCACCATTATCATCGAAATTGATAATTTTACCGGGAAAGAGTTCATTTTCATAGGTGAATACAACAAACTGACCCACTTCACGAACAACGTTTTCCAAGGAAAGAACATCTCTGAATGTCTTCTTCCCTGTTGCCAAAGATATAATATTTTCTTCAATTATTTCTTCTGCCATCTCGTTCTCATAAAGCTCCTGCAAATTGATGTCCTCGTCAGAAGAATCTTGGCAAGGCATAGGTTCATCCTCATCTTCACTATCCAGTTCAATTAATTTTCGCTTGGCATGACTTTTTTTATTTTGTTGAGAATTTGACTTAGGTCTAGTCTTAAGTGCTGCTATTTCCTCTTTGTTTGGGGTGTCAGTAAGTATTCTTGACTTTCCCCTTTTCCTTCCTTTAGCTGCTGGCTTTCTTGGCTCAGCCTTAGGAAAGGGCCTGACCATCTCCGGGGAAAATGACATTTCATTGTTGCCCCTTTTTGAAGGTGAAGGCTGGTCAAGAGACTGCACAGGTGCAGGAGCTTCTGAAGTTGGTTCTTTATCAGCAGTTGTTGGTTCTGGCCGGTCCGACACATATGACGAGAGAAATTCGTCGTCTGTAAAAATGTCCTGATTCAGAGGGGAAATGCCAGTTACAGCAAAACCACTCAAAATGTTACTGCTTGTAAAGGCAAGAGGAAATGCTCTGCCCACTATCTGAGCGACTTCATAGATCGACAAAGGTTTTCCTGGGTTGGAAGACATCCAATCGTTTACAGCTCTGTTATAGTGCAACTTGAAAGAACCAAAAACTGTTCTGTCCAGGGGCTGTAGCTTATGAGAAGTGTGTGGAGGAAATGTTACCATAATGATGCCATTATCACGGGCCTTCTCAATCACAGGGAGATTCACGTGGCTCTCATGATTATCAAGAAACATAATAATTGGTTCTTCTTTAGTGGGTTTTGAATGCTTAACGACATGATCTAGGAACTCTAAAAATAGACGTTCATTAGACCATCCTGAAGGGTTGGCACCTCCTTTGCTACCAACTGGTGCTCCATTTAGCATAAAATCCTTAAAATGGACTCTTGGGAACACAAACATTGGTGGGAGGTGATTTCCCACACCGTTAATAGCGGCAAGCATTGTCACATTTTGTCCCCTTTCCCCAGATGTCATGCTTCCTAATTGCTTTATGCCTTTTGGCGCCAATATTTTTGGTGGCACATGAACAGTTGATAAGCCTGTTTCATCTATATTGTATATTCTATGTGGAGAAAACGGACCATACTTTTCAATCACTGATACAACATTACTGAAAAATTGTTGTACATTAAATTTATTAAAACTGGTTGACCGAGCTAGAGAAGTCGCTTCTGGCTTCCGAAGAGAAATGTTATTCCCATGCTTTTTCATATAACGTCTCATCCATTCACCTCCTGCTAATTTGTTTATGTCCCATTGACGAGGATATTTTAAATTGTTGGCTTTTGCATACTGGAATGCAAGTCTCCGCACATCCATTTTGTTCAATCCATAATGCAGTAAGGTTGCTTGTCGAATATATTCAAGTAAATCTTGCTCCATTTCGACACTGAAAACTTGTTTTACGGCATTTGTTGACTTATATTCATATATAGTGTTTTCTGTTATTTTATGAGCCTGAACATGGCGATGTAGTGTCCCCAATTTTACAAAAAACACACTACAAGCTTGGCGCATAGACATTTCTCCCCTTTTCACTGCAGTAACGGCACTTTCAATATTGCTTGGGACAATTTTGTCCCGCTATTTTCCTTCTTTGCTTCTAGGCATGTTTAATGACCTGTAAAATATGAGATAAAACATAATGACTACATCTATAATGCATTATTATTTTGTAAAAATACACAATTAGCATGTTCTTGTACCTTGGAACAGTGTTCCAAGGTACATGATTAAACTATGTTCCGAGGTACAAGAACAATGCCTGCTGTATTCATAACCTAATTTTTGTGTTTAGATTGTATTTGCACCAAATGAATACCATTGCATTAAATACTAATATACTTACTCTTGTAGGATTACTAGAAGTTAACTGTAGAGCATTTACACTGTATGTTTAATGAGATGAAAACATGTGTTGTAAAAATTTACTTTTCATACCACAAAAAATAGAACACAAACTGTATCAATACCAATTACCAGAGAGTCGCCATTTGCAAACTGAACAACTGCTAAAGGAAGTAGAATAACATAGTGATGGGAATAATATCCAGATGGCACTGCATGTATTAAAAATGGCTGGTGTTTTAAGGTACAAGAGTTCCAAGGTACAACACCTTCCCCTATACACCATAAGTATTTTATTATTATATTTTATACAATAATCAACTTTTACAAATAACTATTGTTAAAATATATGTTACGTTGACACACAATGTATTAATGGTGAATTAAATGAAAAACTAAAGAGAAGATTAAGTATTAGGGAATGTGCCAGCATTTGCCTGGTAATAGATTAGAAAACGCTATTCAACCACCTCATTTCCCCAAGTGCAGCAGGTCGAAATTAATCCCATACAAGACTAATTAATTGATTCGAATATAATCACCTAAATCTATAAAACTAAATATTTGATCAAAAATAACATAGTTGAAAGCTTTCGCTGTAAAAAAGGTAATATTATTATCAATTATTTATTCAAAGAAAGTTTATTTAATTAAAAAAAAGTACTTAACATTTTTTTGTTTCTCGATTTTTTATATTTTCATTTTGAGAAATTTCTCAAGATGCATACTTTTGTATTCATTGTACATTGGTCAGGCACAGTGAAACCTGATGATAAGGAGGCAGGGGTAGATGTCACTGTCAATCAGTGCTGACTGCCTACACGAAAAGATTATCGTCTTTTGTTCTTACTATCTAATTTCATTGCAAACATCCTAACTCCCGAGTAATAAGTTTCTTTCACGTCAATCTAGTACAACTTGTCCAACTTAAATTCACTTAAAATTGAATTTTATTTTTTCTTAATATCAATAAGGTCTAACCCTATCAAAATAAACATGATATTCTTCTTAAAATCAGAATCTCGAGTCTTAGCCAAGCAGATATGTTGACTTATCAGTGTCTGGCCCAGAAAGAAACATCTGTTAACTAGCTTCCTAAAATTAATATGTCGCCTTATAAGTTTCTGGCAATATTTGCTGCCAAGCAATGGTGCCTCTTAAGTTGCAGTTTCGTTTGCGCGATCATTGCATGCGATGACTGCTTACAGCCGCTGAACCCGCAGAGCAATGACTCATCAAATCAAACTATCCTCAAATGGTTTCGTTTGTGAGCTCGATGCTAAAGATCGCATGCGGCTACTCCTTCGGGGACCAGTTACCTGCAGCGATCACATGCGTTCTGCTGTTTATTGCTTGTTGTCACTATTATTTTGAAGTTGAATATTTTGTGAAAATATGAGTTTTTCCAAGGATGATGACGCGAAAAACATTGAGCTAGTAGCAATGTTACCAGATTTGATGATTCTTCACATAAATATTATAGAAATGTGGTGCTTAGGGGCAATATTTGGGAAAATATTGTTTCACATCTGGTGGATAAAACAGGTGAGTAATAATTATTATTTCTTTATAAAAAACACTTTATTTACAACAAATAAAACAAGCACAATAAGTACTTTCAACTTCATTATTATTTTATAACTATTTCTAATGTCATTTTTTTTTCATTTTTGAAAAATAGACAAAAATGAATAACAAATATGCAACAACATAATCTTGCATCAATGTACCAACAGTAAAATGAGTCATCCTCGTCAACCATTTTGCTTTCGACTGTATTTTTCGTCGATCCATTGAGGACGAGGGAATTCAATCCACTTGTTACTCGATAGTGTCGACTTGGTGGAGACGTGGCTTTACACAATCCTCGAGCCTATCAGCTATCACTTGCTCTCTCTTATCTGACAGTTGATGAACTAACTACAGGTATAATGGATGCTGTGGTCGAAAGAAACGTTGGGGCTGAGGTGGGAGTAGGAATGCAATTTGTGTGTGTAAGTTAATCACATGAAATTCTTGGAAATTGCGCTCTGTTGACAAATAATGTTATGTTTTCTTGCTAAAATATCGCCAACTCTTTGAAAACAAGTGAATGCCAGGCCACTAAGGATTTAAATCAGTTTCCTAGAATTTTATATTTCAGTCCTAAGTTAAATGTTTGATATTAACACTCTAGCTGGTATTAAAAGAATTTCTCCTAAGAAAGACACAAAAATAATACCACGATAAAAAAACACGCAATAATATGTGATGTTATGTAATATCTTAGAAAGTATATAGAATTAAGTAAAATATGTAAACTCAAAGTTGAATATACAGTTCCAAACAATCTAATTCACCTACATTTCGATTTTCACATTTCTAAATGGCAAAATGAAAAAAAAGATAATTATATAAAAATCCGGGCTCTATAATTATTTCTTAAGTCAATCTTGCAAACTGATTGGCAACATAGTGCGTGTACACAATCGAGATTGTTCGATTTGATACAAACACATATTGTGGAGTCGCCCACTTTAGGCTCAAACCTGTTTCAGAAAGAACAACTCCACAATGATCTGCAAAATGTGGTGGGAACAGAGATGAAACACTGGCTTCAATACCAGGAAGACTGTGAAGCTGAAGAGAAGCAAATAGCACTCCAGTTGGAAGAGGCCAAGAGACGAAAGTGCAACTTAGTGGAGGTGGCCCAGATCCATCTTCAAGGTGAGGATTGAAGGTTCACAATACATATATTTCTAACAGCAGTCGGATCCCACTGGTGCTCAAAGGAAAGCCCAGCGATGAACCACTGATACTATTTTAAACAAAATAGTGTAGAAGGAAATAACAAGACCTTCGCTCAAGGATTCAACGCCCCAGTCTCTGCTAGAGAAACAAAAGCCTATCTTGAAACGAGAGTTCAAGGAGAGACTTGGAAATGCAAGAAGGCCTAACAAGTCCTTAAATATTTTTTTATTTTTAAGATATGTTATTAGTGGATGAATAAATTTTATATTAATCAATAATGTCTTTACTACGATGGAATTGTAGGGGTTTTTATGCTCGTGTAGAGGACATTAAATTACTTATTTCTTCTCTGCATCCCTTCATCCTGTGTTTACAGGAGACCCACTTCCGCCCTGAGAATAACACGATGCTTCGTGGTACCGAAAAGCCAGTCTTTGATCGGGCTAGCGGAGGTGTGGCTATACTCGCACGTAGCAATATATATCATAAGTCTATAAATATTGTTTCTGATCCCCAAGTGATCGCTGTCCGAATCTCCCTTCCTATGGAGGTAATCGTATGCTGCATTTATCTCCCACCAGGTGGACGTGTTTCCAAGGGAAGCCTAGAGGCCCTCTTTATACAACTTCCCGCCCCCTACATAGTCTTGGGGGGATTTTAATACGCATAACCTGGTGTGGGGGTCTAATTTTACAGACGCCCGCGGGAGGATGGTAGAGGATATTCTTGTCTCGGGAAATCTAGTGCTAATGAACACCGGGACCCAGACACACTTCTCCACCTTTAATGGTGTATCCTCTGCCATGAACCTAACTTTATGTAGCCCCGGGATCGCCGCACACTTCCTTTGAGAGGTTCACTCGGACCTATTTGGCAGCGATCATTTTCCCATTCTTCTCTCACCCCTTTAAGATCCTCCCAGTACAGCACTGGTACCCCAATTGATTCATAAACGTGCTGACTGGGATAAATACCGTGAGATCGTCCTATTTGACTAACCCCATTCTCCCGACGTCGATTTTAAGGCTAGAAATTTTACTTCGACGGTCATCACGGCGGCGAGAGCTTTCATGCCTAAATCCTCACCAAATCCGCTCCACCGTCCCGTTCCCTGGTGGAACGAGGAGTGTCGGTTGGCTATTTCTGACCGTCGAAGGGCCCTACGTCTATTTCATCGACGTCCTACTTTGGAAAATCTGGAGTCGTTCCGGATTTTACGTGCTTGAGCTCGCCGTGTCATTATAGAAAGCAGAAGAGTCGTGGAGACAGTTTATTTCTACCCTTGCAATTTCCACTCTCACAACTAAGGTTTGGGATAATATTCGTAGATTACGTTCTAGGTATAAATAATTAACTTCTTAACAATACATTCGCATAATTATGACTTAGAAACAAACCTAAGATTAGCAATAGAAAAGTGAAAGTATATAATACTGAAGAAATTAATAAAAAGTTAAAAATTATTAACAAGTTAAAATTAAATATACCTTAATATTGAAAAAAACACGTTAATCTGTACTTTCAACAAGCATAAAATATGTTAGATAAAATTGAAAAAATTAAAAATATATTAATGGCATATAACAATAATTACCAATTAAAATGGTGACCATCAGTCAAAAAATACATATACAACATATTAAAATAATATCAGAACATAAATTGAGGGTAACACACAGTTAAAATTAAAACATCGAAGATGACTTGTTAAATTAAATCAAACACGTGAAAGTAGTGCTGTTAAAGTTGTAAAAATAATGTGAAATAAGGTTAGAACGTAATAAGCAGAGGTAGGTTCTTATGGTGATTTTTTTTTTAAATTCTCATTAATTTTTCAATATTGTGGTGTTTTTTGTTGAAAATTTGACACAAATATTTACCGGCATATCACCCTAATCTATATTGCCAAACTCTAGCCGTGGTTCGTCTATCAGTCACTACCAAATTGTACGTTGAAAAATACCGTTCACAGTCTGCATTTGAAATGGGCAACCAAATAGATTGAAGCGATTTTTCTAAAAAAAAACATTAAAATGTTCACCTTTGTGTTTCAAACCTATGAGAGCTTTTACCACATCCACATAGTCACTGTCAATTTGTTCGGAAATTAATGTGCACAGTTCTTTGTGGCCTAGTTGAAAATCACACTGCAAGTCTCGGAAAGCAGGAAGGTCCTTGAACATTCTTTCAAGTTCCCTCTCATCACTTGAACTAGGCCTTCTCAGTAGCTTAGTAGGGTCAAATAGGTACCCTAATGCTTTTATTACTTTTATTTCATCACTATTTTTGGCTAGCATTGAATATAGCTCGGCACAAGTTAGTGCACCACATGCCTTCAAACACTCCTCAGTTTGTCCTCTACATAGTGGTGAGACTTTGGCTAACATCTGTACAACGTTGATACCAAACTGACCATCTCTCACTAATTCACACTTCGCTTTCAGTGATTGGATTCTTGATTGTACTAAATGTGCCACAGGCTTATCTTTACTTTGAAATTCCAAAATTGGATTTGTAATTAATTTACAATTTTCTGACACAAAGGCTACTTGAACCTT
>CABFOW010001614.1:96697-138040 GCA_902141385.1 Timema californicum
AATCTGAATTTGTCTCTTAAGACAGCAGCTGTCCAACAACAATAATGCTGGCATATACAACGTTTTGACTTGCAACTCTGTTGGCACTTACAACGTTTTGGAACTAAAGTGAAGTTTGGTATTTTTTTTAACATATGTCATTAATGATAAATACATTTAAACATATTTTCTTTATTTCTTATGTACCTTTAAATAACATTGTAATATTTCATGTCTTTAACGATATTAAATTAGAAGAAAATTAGTTTTATCTCTCTCCTGAAAAATTTTAATTTTGGCATTTACGACGTTTTGGAAATGCACCATTCAACTGTCGCTTTACTCCTGTAGTCAAGGAAGCTTTGCCCTTTATTTTTGATGTGCTTTTCACACGTATCACGACGTTTCCATTCAATTCTAGAATTACACTGTTCACACAATACAATATTTTTATCATTTAAATAAAATCCATGATTTTTGTATTCATTTACACGTGAAACTGCACTGTTTTCAATCGTTCTCCCCATGGTGAATGTAATAGCTGCTTACCTACACACGACTTTGGATAACGTGAAAAATGCAAAACATGATCTAATCAAGTATTAACACGCTTATTTAACGGCTTACTAGTGAAGCTAGTGACGAGCTATATCGAAAGAAAACAATCTAATACCAACATATGAACAATATGTATGCCTAGTAATTGCAATAAGCAAAGTGTTTTTTGGCTTAAAATTTGATGTGCAGTCTATGAGTAGTAATTCTATTGAGTTTTATTTACTTAATCATTCCAAGACGGCAAGATGGTGGGTGACGACATATGGTAGTTGAAATCTCTTGTTTGAGATATTTTTATTTAGTTTAAGTGAAATATAAAATAAACCGAGTACCCAGAATAACTTAAATAAATACTTGGCATGCATCAAATACCTAACAGCGAGTATAAAAATAAAGCAGGATACGTTATTTTATTTTTTTAAACTTTGAAGTGAAAAACACGTTTCTTTCCAGTCTTGTTTCAGTTTTAAAACTACGCATGCGCAAAATATATGATCCAGATACATTCTTAAGACTTGTGAAACTTCCGTGAAAATAAAATGGCGGCTAATTTTACGCTGTGAAGGAATGTTTATTCAATAAAATATTGTTTTTAAAACTTCAAATCCGACTGTTGAAATATTAAAGTGTGAAAAAAAAATTAATTTTTCGCGTTAATCACGAGAATAATAAAATTTCGCGAAAATTCGCGATTTGAAAATATGTTGGATCACTTTGGATGGAAGAGCATGCACTTGTGCAGCTCCATCGTAAATTATTGTTTCGCAGAATCCTTCAAACTGTACCGGAGCAATGGTTTCTTCCAGGATTTTAAGTAGCTGCGATTTCTGACCTGATCGCAGAACACCATTTGAGGAAAGAGAAGGTGGAGCGCTGGTGTTTTCATGTTCAAAAAACTTGTTAAGATCTAAGTCTCTGTTTTGACTTACAATAAAAGCCCTAAAGAAAAGCTCAACATCATTTCTCAAGTCAGAAATCACCGGGGAAGATTTTTTATTCTTTTTTGCAAATCCAAAGAACTTTGTCACATTTTTCTGCAATGGAGTAAACACACTCACGTTTGCTTCCTTACTCAAACGTTCTTTCACATAGTTGCTGTACAGTTGTAACGCTTTTTCTTCAGCACCTAATAGAGCTTTAACTCGCTCTTTATCCATTATAGCCTTAATGTCCCAAACCACAAGATCACAGGAGTTTGGCTTAAAAGGATTTTCGAATTCAAGAAAGTTTCCTTTTAATGCATGTTTTTTGGTCTTGAAACTTGTTCTGGTAAGCAGTATATTGTTCATGGTGAACAATCCTGTCAGTGCTGTTTGTTTTGTTCGTTGACTCAAACTCATCCAGAATGCTGACTAATTGTGGCCCAGCCAGCATCCACCTTCTTAACATGGATGGATCTTGCAACAGACCAACAGCACCACCATTTCCCTTTATGACAGCATTGTTTTGTTCATGAGCCTGATCCACAGCGAGTGCAGAAAAGGGATTTTTTGTTTTGTGGTTAACAAACTGGGCGTTGCTAAAGTACTCGTGTACACTGGGTGCTGTGTCTTTTAGTTCTTGTAAGTCTTTTATGTGGATTGGCAACCAACAAGCATAGTGGAGATGATCCAGCAGGAAAAACCAAGGTGCTAGTTTCTTCAATATTTGGGTGAACAGTTCATAGTTACAATCCCTGATCGACCGAACAAAAGATAAGACAAGTATCTCCAAGTTTAACACTAAAAACCAGAATCGAAATGTTGGAGAGTTTTAACGTTTTTCTTCAATCCATTCTTCAAATGATACTTTTGGGTCTTCTAGTGTAAATGCACCTTTGAGCAGACTGTATAAAACAGCAGCAGTAGTCTGATGAATTGCCCTTGCTTTTGTTACATGGGTAACTTTAAGATACGCCTCTTCTCCCGCCTCTGTATCGATTCCAGAATTTGCCACTAAACTAGTTCAGCCACTACCCTCAATAATAATATAGTCAAGCTCTACCCAGAGAAGACCCGTTTGTTGTTCAAGAATTAACCATTCCCTACTCAATATTGTGCGTTTTGTCCTTGTTCCCAAACAGCCACTTTCACGAGAAAATACCTATTTACAATGCAGGCTCTCGCCACAATGGAAACACTTTAGCCTTCGGGTCAGTGTCGGATTAAAGTAGTTGGGGGTACTGGGGTTTTTGACGAATTTTAGTCCCTATTTCCTTATGTCACGCAAGATGCCTAAGGCTTTATAGTGTAAATAAAAGAAAGCATTGGAATATCAAATTTTGATCATATTTTAAATCTTATCAAAACAGACTTTAACTTAATATTATAGCTACAATCAAACAAACATGTACAAAAGTAAATAGGCTACAAGTAGAAATGTCAATTTAAAATGCCCTTTTCCTTGCCTTAATATTTTAGTGTGTTTGCACAACATTGTCAAATGACAACTGCCTTGTAATATCATGTTCTAATGACATGAAAGTAAAACCGTTAAGTCTCGGTTGGCCTAATTAAAAAAAAAGCGCTCAGCATCGCAGTTCACTAGATAAATTACCAAATAAAAGCAGTAATTACATTTGGAAAACATCATCAAACATATATTTAGCAATGTATTGGCAACTAACTATGGTCAACTCTCTTGATAAAGTCATAGAACTGTGACATTTCTAGTTTTAAGGATTCATCAGGATCCTCACTGTAAAAACTTAAACCGTTACTATGCAAAATTTGGTCCATACTATTTGAAGTTTTGCAGTCAACTACAAGTTGAAATTGGGACTGAAAATATATGTAAGACTTTAGGAGATTAATTGTTAGGTCCACTGTATAACTTAACAACTATCACAAAGGAGTTTCTACTGCAAAATTTTCTGTCCTCTGATAACAGTCTTATTATTGGTATGGTCATATGCATATTTTTTCTTTAAATGTCTTTCATATGAGTAAAAAAAAAACTCTGGGAGAGTTTTCGCTTAATATTTTAGTTTTAAAATTCCCCGTCCCTCACATCGTGGTGATTTTAAGCTCGTGCCCTTGACACAATGTTGGCTCTTTTGGCTGTATAATTTATGCGCTCTCTATACATATTAAACTTATTAAAGCAAGGTGTGAATGTGGTAACCATACAATTTTGTGTGTGTGATATTACTTGTATTTTTCCAATAGAGATGGAAGACATCTTGAAGAATACTAAACAAATGTTATCTGAGAAAGAAGAAAGAATAGAGAAATATCAGACCTATATCAGATTTACGTATAAACAGCTTCAAGACGAGATTCGTACTCTACAAGATACTATCAAACTGATAGCTTCAAAGTTTGTCGATGATAAAGGTAACTATATGGCTTTATTGTACTTATATCAATGCTGCGAAGGGTAACAAATCTTAAAACTACAATTTAGATTAAGTTTCAATTGAATGAAACTTTTTTTATTCATCACATTTTTAATTATTAAGGTTTAATGGGGGCAAAGCAATCAGATCATTAGCATCTTAAAAAAATGTTAATATTCCCAATGAATAGAAGTAGGTATACATTTTAACTTGTATAAAAAAAGAAAACAATAAAATTAATAAATAGTACGGTTCACTGCACAGACTTTTCCTCTCTACCATCTTAAAATAGAGAAATTTACCCGAAAAAACTGATAAGATTAGTAAAACGAAGGGTGTAAAAAAAAAATAGCACGCAACCTTATGGGGAAACACATTGTAATTGTTTTCTTCTTTTATTTCACATTAATTCCTGGAATTAGCCTCCGTTTTGTGTTTCACACAAGCGGACACGGTTAATCGTGTTCTTGAACGTCCTTTGCAATGTTTGCCGTGTGGTTGCATCGATACACTTCTTAATGCTCGCTTGCAATTCCTGAATACCGTGCGGATGAGTCGCGTGGACGACATATTTCGGATACCCCCACAAGGAAAAGTCGGGGGGTATTATATCATGCTGAGCACATCTCCTTTGAGATCAGTCATCCTGGAAAATACTCTTCCAAGTAAGCCATAGTGTTTCTGGCTGTATGGGCTGTGGCACTGTCCTTTTGAAACTATGTATTCTGCAACTCTTCTTCGGGTAACATGTTAACAAATAATTGCACCTGTCACTGTTCACTGTGTGTTGAAAGGATGTATTGAAGATGCGACTACTTGTGTTACACCCCACTCTGTTACCTTTTATTTACGACCATCAATAAGATAAAAGGGAGCGGGAGTAAGCTATGGAACAAGTGACAAGGGAAATTATTAGCAATATTTAAAAACAATAATATGAACGGTTTATTCAAAACAATAACATTATAGCAGAAAACTTTACATGGTCTCATTAATCAAACTGAGGTATGTTGAAAACCCAACAAATAGCCAATGACTTCATATCTTTAATTTGCCCAGATAACTTAAGAAAAAGTTATAAAATTCGTAGTCTATCCAAAATTCAAAAGGGCCAGTCTTGAAGAGACAGGACAACCCGTAACGTTGAATTTAGTACAATTAAAAAAAAAATTAATATCCACCAGGATAATTCATAAAGACTAAATAAGGGTCTTATGGGCATCTTCAAAATGTTACCAAAGTGTATTTTTCATACATAAGAATAAAGACTTCAAAAACGTTAACTTTCTAAATAAACTTTAAATTACGTGAGAGTTTGGTTAACAGACTTTAATCAAACTCCCCCAGGACTATCCGATCCTGACACAATATTAGGAAATGAAAACAATAACCCTACTAGTAAATAATAATGAAAATATATTTGAAGCAAACCATAGAAAAAGATTAGAAAATATACTAAATTTAATAAATTATATAATTAATCTAAATAATCAGCACATTACTTTACATTAAACTATATTTCAAAATGCAAACAAAAATAAGAAACGCTACCTTAATGTTTACAAAATAATTACTAGTAGCCACGATTTCAAAACAATTTACATTTAACTCGTTCAACTCCAAGTCAATTAACAATTATGGCTGTCTAAAATATTTAAAACTCGAAAAGACTCTAGCGCCCCAGTGGCGACAGACAATATATAGAGCCCCATATCAAATTTAACGATCTGGTAAAAATTAATAGATTTCGATAATAGATCAATTACAACACCTAAGACGGCTGACATTAAGAGTTAGTTTTAAATCAGAGTCCAATAAATAAATCGTCATAGTTAAGATTCTGATGAAGATATAATATATAAATGTTTTATCCTGACATTGTCTAGGTCCAGGACAATGTTCTTCCGTCAAGCGATGTAATCAAATAGTCATTTTAGCATACACGCACATCACAATATATAGTGGGTTTCGTCGCAATGGAATCGAGGTGGGAGAATTAAACACACGGTCGGTGACGTCAATACGGCCTTCTCGAAGCTTTGGATGGTCACGTAGACCATTTGTTGTCAGGGCTCCATCCGACTTCCAAAACCATATCTTCAATCACCTGATGTTTTGAAAGTAGTATATCTCTCTCCCATCAGAGGGCAGGTGAAGAGTCATTCTCTAGTCGTGTCCAATACTGGCCGGCCCATTACGTGTTAGTTGAACAGGTTGGAGTGGACGTCTGCCTGATGTTGCATCGTAGCTCGCTCGGCCCACTCGTCAATTTTGAATGATAGATGTAGTCCGGTCTTGGTGGTTGCTAGTTCCATAAGATTCAATCGGTAGGTACATAAACAGTTTTATTATGTAGAGATTTATTGTGTAGAGAGAATATTATTGTTCAAAATTGTTTAATATGTCGTAAAAAACTAAGTGAACTACAAAAGAGAAGAGTACTATTGTGGGGATTCTATTAGTGTCGGTATAATTTGAGCGGGTAGTATGAATTACAGAAAGTTATGCGTAAATGACAGCATGGGGCGGGTCCTATTGTAATATAATGTAATGTTTTCTTGAGATTGCATACCAGACACCAACTTTTTGTACGTGCAAAGGTGACTCGTGGAGCCTATGTGGGTTTTACGCAGCCCACACTCAAGAATTCTGGCGAGATGAAACCACGCCTCCTCAGACCAGTACCAAGCATCCAGTTCCTCTCCACTGGGCGTTACAGATTCCATGAACCAATGCCAACAAGCTTGACGTTTTTCTAGGTTTACAGGCAGCAGTTGCTGTACGACACTTATTTTGTAAGTGTGCATTTTCAATTACCTGCGCAATGCTTTCTGGGGACTCCGAGCATATGCAGCTTATACGTCAATAAACTTTTCTTCAGTTAACAAATTTGTTCGGCAGCTTTTTGGTGTGTCCATGGCATTCCCTCTCTACTGAAACTTGTAGTATAGCCGCATGATGGAGAATTTGTTTGGTGAAACTGTTCCGTACTTTTTTGAGAAGGCCTCATGCATCCGGTCATAGCTGCCAGACCGGATGTACTGTGAGACAATAAATATACGCTGCTGCAATTTGTACACCATGGCTACTAAGTTTTCTTCAGCACCTGGAAGTAAAACAAATAATACATGCGTTTCCCCATAAGGTTGCGTGACTTTTTGAACACCTTGTACAACTTTACAATGATAAGATATTTAATATCTCAATTAGTTGAGAACTTATCAAAATTTGAAGTTTACCTCTATGTAATAAATTAACCTCAAAGTAATTTTTATTGGAGTATGAGTGTTTTAGTTTTGTTTGTGGTATGCACAAGATAATGTAATTCTGTTCAGCCGCATCCACTATATTTGCACCTAAATGAATTATTTTCCCGGGATCTTTAAACTTTGAGAAAATAGAATCCCATGTAACTCGCTCCCTGATTATCACTCATAAATAACAGTCAAGTTGGTCACAAGAGTTTTATTTTCATTCAAGAAACATAACAAGTATAGCTCTCTATGACCGAGTGAGACATGAATAGCGTTAGGCACTGAATTCGTAAACAACAATCAAGATTGAACAATTATGTAAGAAACATTTGGGACGCCTTCCCACGCTCTTAAATGGCGGCTCAAAATAAATCTTATAATCTTAAGTAAATTGACCTTCATACACATTCCATGAAAATAATAATAGTAGATAGTCAAAAACACTAGTAATGAGAAATATATTTACTCGCCACCACCGGCGGTTCTAAAACGGTAAACAATGAGTTCTCAATAACATATATCTCCCGGCCGTAGCTGGGAATAATAGAAACAAACAACAAGAATTTAATTTAGAAACAAATGGCTTAACTGGTTATATTAACGTTAAATGTTAAAAATGTTAAAAAGCCAATATTTGATAGCAATCCTGCCGACTCGCAGCCCCACTTTTAACCGACATAGTATAAACTTTCAAAAAGGTAACAATGATAAATTATCTTACAGTAAATAACAAGAGATATAATCTTTAAATTCATAAAATCTGTGAGGAGCTATCGCCTCAGAATGTCACTGAAGTATACCGTATAGTGGTGAAAAAGAACGGCAGTGAAAGAAAGACTGATACATATATCCTTACCTTTGCGACTCCAACCCTTCCAAACGAGGTCCGAGCGGGTTTCCACGTGCTTGGGGTCCGGCCGTAACCACATAACCCTCGGCGCTGTTTTCAGTTCCAGGAATTTGGGCATACTAAGCTGCGATGCCGTGGTAAGCCAACCTGTGCGGATTGTGGACAGGAGGCTCACGAAACACAGTATGAGTCTCTTAAGGTCTGCGTTAACTAGAAGAGTTCGCATTATGCTTGGTCTTGGGCCTGTCCGAAATGGAAGATGGAGAAAAAAGTGCTGGAGATAACAAGTGAAAAGAAGATCCCATACAATAAAGTACGCAAAGAATGCGTATCTAGTAAACCTCTGTATTTCAGACCTCTTACAATCAGATTGTCAGTCAGAACGTCAACTGCCATTGCGTAGTTAATCTCGCTAAAACGCCAACGCGACCTGTGCTATTGGTCTCTGATCGGGACATCCGGTTTGATAACGAGCCAATCAAGTTGGCGCCGAAATTGACAAAGGAGGCGAAACGGCCACCGGGGTCATCTCCCCCGCCCATACCACCAAGAAGCCCACCTTGGGGACCCCCTCTGGGCCCGCCTCGGAAACAACCCCAAGACCACCTGAGGAACTCCTCCGAAACCATATCTGGGAACACCCCCGAACCCCCGTCGGGGGAAAAAAATACTTTCGACCGTTGTTGGTTCACCCGCTCTGGTTTCTGGGTCTCTGGAGGCTAAAGTGGGTGGCGAATGGGTAAGGCCGCAAAGGCGACCCCTCCTGGTGCCTCGAGGCGGGCCCAGCGAGGTGTCGCCAACATTAACACAATAAAAAATGCGTCGAGGGCTGTAACAAAGCCTTCGCGTACAAATACAACGCCCAAGTCTATTCTGGAGAAACAAAAGCTTCTCTTGAAACGAGAGGTTCAGGAGAAGGTTGGCAAAGCAAGGGGGCCTAAAAAAGACCAAAACCAATTTTTATTTTCAAAAGTTAGTGCCATAGATTACGTGGATGAATACATTTATATTTATACATAATGTCGCTACTAAAATGGAATTGTAAGGGTTTCTATGCTCGTATAGACGAAATTAAACTACTAATTTCCTACTTGTATCCTACTATCTTGTGTTTGCAGGAGAGCCACTTTATCCGTACTGAACAACCGATCCATCATGGGTACGATGTATACCGTACCGAAAAGCCATTCTTTGAACGGGCTAGTGGATGTGTGGCTATACTCGCACGAAGCAATATATATCACAAACATGTTATCATTATTTCTGATCTCCAAGTAATCGCTGTCCGAATCTCCATTGCTATGCAAGTGACAGTGTGCTGCATCTACCTTCCACCAGGTGAACGTGTTTCAAAGAGGAACCTGGAGGCCCTCTTTATACAACTTCCCGCCTCCTATATTATCTTGGGGGAATTTAACGCACATAACCTGGTGCGGGAATCTAATTTTACAGACAACCGCGGGAGGATGGTAGAGGATATTCTTGTCTCAGGAAACCGGGTGTTAATGAATACCGGGAACCAGACACACTTCTCCACCTTTAATGGTGTATCATCTGCCGTCGACCTAACTTTATGTAGCCCCGGGATCTCTGGTCACGTCCTTTGGGAGGTTCACTCGGACCTATATGGCAGCGATCATTTACCCATTCTGCTTTCACCACTTCAAGATCCTCCCAATACATCACGGCTACCCCAGTGGGATATCAAACGTGCATTCTGGGTTAAATTCCGCGAGCACGCTGTATTTACCGAGTGAAATACTCCTGACGTCGATGTTAAGGCTGGGAATTTTACTTCGACGGTCATCGCGGTGGCGAGATCTTTCATGTCTAAATCCTCGCCAAATCGCTCCACCGTCCCGTTCTATGGTGGAACGAGGAGTGGCGGTTGGCTATTTCTGACCGTCGAAGGGCCCTACGTCTATATCATCGACATCCTACTTTAGAGAATCTGGAATCTTTCCGGATTCTTCGTGCTCGAGCTTGCCGTGTCATTCGTGAAAGCAGAAGAAAATCTTGAAGACAGTTTATTTCTACCCTTACAATTTCCACTACCACAACTAAGGTTCGGGATAATATCCGTAAATTGAGTAGTAGCAACAATTCCACTAATAATATACCTGCCTTCCATTAATGCTCTGTTGGCACTGTCCACTCTCTACTCCTGGAATCCCCTCGTGCAGATGATACATTAGCAAATTTTTAGAATTGGTTCATTAAGCACCCGGCTCGCCTTTTTCGGGTTTCCTGGTCACGCTGGTCTTTCTGGAAATGAACTGGCGGACCAGGCAGCCAAGGAGGCTGCACTCCTGCCTCGAAAGGCGAATTTGGGTATAATGTTTTTAGATCTAAAGAGTTATGTTCGGCGTGGGGTCTTACGCACCTGGCATGAGCAGTGGGTCTCGACCCCTGCTCAGAACAAGCTGCGGTCCATCAGGGACGGGGTGTCGCGGTGGCCCTCTTCTATACGAAAGTCTAGAATAGAGGAGGTCATCGTGACGAGACTCCGCGTCGGGCCTACATTTCTAACCCACGGATTTTTACTAAGAGGGGATCCACCTTCATTGTGTGAATGTTGCGATGCTCCCCTTAGTGTGTACCACATTTTGGTGGAGTGTCGCAAGTATGCCCCTTTTCGCCTGGCCGTTGATTTTAAAGGTGCCCTTTGTTTTTTATTACGCGACAACGCTCAAGGAGTTATTTGTTTACTCCATTTTATACGCCTAGATTTTATCTCATATTGATATATTTTTAACATTTTATTATATGGTAATATGTTTGTTTTGTCCTTTTAACGTATTATTATTTTAACATGTTGTGTTTTTTAACGTGTTATATTTTAATATGTTTGTTTTTCTTTCTATTGGAGTGATACACCTGTGGTGTTATTTTAGCAGGTGTATCACTATTTGTACTAAGAGCCCATTTGAGCATACTTATGGAGTATCTCAGATGGGTATTTTATCATATTGTTAACTATTATTTTAAATTCATTTAATTTTTTGTTTTGTATATTTTGTATTCACCTGTATATTCTGCAGGTGAATTATTTATTATGTGTCTCCCCTATGGGGATTTTACTATGTTTTTAATATCGTTCAAGGCCCTAATGACCTCAATGTGTCGTTGGGCCTTCCTAATAATAATAAAAATAATAAAAACTAACATGGGAGGTATTGCTTGGCCAATAGCGTTACCACACACAATAAATGCTACAGTCTGTGCATGGTCATGTGTAATGAGATTGACTTTCTTACTTCCTTTTTTACCGCACACCTGCTGTTGCATTGTTAAAGATTTTTCCCGGATGTGCTGAAAAATTACTCTCCAAAAACAATTTGTTTAACTTAACTAAATAATCACTCACAATGACATTCTCTATATTTGCTACTCTGTCTGCATTAATTGTCTGGGCCTTTTATTTTTTGCAATATCCTGATATTGTAGAAATAACTTTAACCACTTTTTACCGGGTATTTATGTATTTTTACTGAATAGGTATTTGATATTTTCCACTTCAGAGAATGAATATACACTCCTTGTTGAAAAAAAATTTAAGTTGAGAGAACGCCTAATTCTGCTAAAGTGAAAATACGACTACACAAAATGTGTTCTTCTTTACTTGAAATAATATACCTCATCAAATTTGTTTCTCCTTAGACACAATGTGGGTTTTCAAATTCCTCCTTAGATTGTTTAAATCACGAGCAGATGCTGCAACTGCCATACCATTTCGGAATGCTGATAATGCTCCCCCAAACTGACCAGCAGTCAACTTATATATTTTACGCACTACATCCATATTTATAAGAAAGAAAACAAGATAACTATGTTACATTGCACACGTAAAATAATTCTTGACATGCTGTAAATAAACCACCTGATGTTTGTACACACAAAAATTCTTTACCTTATTATATACATTATTTTAATTAGAGACCAGTAAAATGATCATATTACTCTATTCCTATTTCTGAGGATGGAAAATAATGGAAAATGGAAAATAATTTAGTGAAAATATTTTTCTAGAAATGGTGTTAATAAAACAAACTTAATAATTACAATAAGTAGCCTAAATAATTATGTACTTACATATAGAAAAAGGAAAAAAATATCAAGCCTAGTAAGACTGGAGTAAAGGGATTTCAAGTTTCCTAAGGACTAAATTGAAAATTGAAAAACTAGCGTGTTTATTCACAATGTAGGCCTATTGAATATTTGTGAGCATATACCAACTTCTCAATCCATATTAACCAAACAAAATAAACCCTACCCTTGTCTTAATGTTTCCAGAGAAGCAGGGTGCAGATCCAATCCAACCCATAATATGTTGAATAGGTGGTCATTAATAGCTCTTGTGATTTCATCAATTGCTCGACTTATTGACGATTGAGCAATGGCCACTGTCGTGTCTTGGCCCACTGTACTTAGATAGCCTCCACAGGCCTAAAAGCGTAATGCCGCTAAAACCTAAAACGTTCACATAACCTTACAATCTTCAACTTTGATGGTGATAATTTAATTATCATTATTTCATGATAAACATGTTCCCATTTGGTCTATTGAATTACGTTTGGTATGAAAGGGTGAATTTAACAGCAATCTCCTATGCTTCACAAATATCGCTAGTTGGGGGCACCAAACTCTTTAATCCCAAAAGGGTAGATCGGTGGGATGGGCACTAATTATTGGTTTCCTACATTAAATGATAGGCCCTACACTAGTGTCTTGTGTCTGTTACTAGATAGCACCACTATGTAAATGAATAACATGTTTATGGTTAGGTTAATGACTAGTAAAATAGCTTAAAGAGTTGAGAAAAATGAGTCCACTACTCCTACGTAACCAAATAGGCATATAACAGTAGTAGGCCTACTGGTGTATTTAAGCATATTTTGGTAGACCTAATTACCAAGGATCGAAATTTTAAAATACGGCAGACCTAGTGTTCTCCTATATTGTCATTACATTATTTTCTAAATAAACAAACTTTCTTAGCATTGTGGCATAGGATAAGGCTACACTTAATTTAGTCATTTAGGGGCCTAACTACTAAAACTTTCTCTATTTAGGTTAAGATAGAATGATTCAAATTTTATTTACTATTGATTGTGGATAGGCTAAAATAAGCGTATTTCAATTTCCATAAACGTTTGAAATAGTAAAGTAAGATAAAGCAAGACCTACCTTTACATCAACCGAAAGAGCAGATGCACGAGTAGGTTCGCTCATGACTTCTGCTAAGGATTCAATTAGATTTGAAGAGCAATATTTATCGAGCCTAAATAATTTAATAAATTTCTTATCGCTCAACTCAAACGCTTCTTCAGGTTCATGAAATATGCGTGGTATCCTCCTAATTTCATTTTTTAATTATTCTATTTCTCGAATCACCAAATAGTTCATCCACGCTTCCGCCATTTTAACTGTAAACATATTCGCCAATTTGTTGCGAGATTGACAATTCCGTATTGTTGGACCCGAGTGAAATCAATCCGAAAGAAAAAAAATCTCATTCCGTAACGAAATTTTGTTCAAGAATAGCGAAAGGTAACATATTTCGATATTGAGTCACGTGACCGCTCCATCTCACAATGGAATAATCTCGTAACATCTCGGGGATATATCCTTAGGTAGGACTCGGCACCCCAGTAGCCCTTGTTAAAGCAAAAACCTTTCATAAAGAAAGAGGTCCAACATAGACTCTCAAGCACGTGGGTCCAAAAATGTCCTAAATAAATTTTTATTTCTTAGAGATAGTTTTATGGATTGCGTGGATTAAAATACTTCACATAATTGAACGTCGCTACTACAATAACATTTTAGGGGTTTCTATGCTCGTGTCGAGGGAATTAAACTACTAGTATCCTCCCTGCATCCTACCATCTTGTGTTTGCAGGAGACCTACTTTCACCCAAATGGCAACCCGATTCTTTGGATACGACCGAAGAGCCATTCTTTGATCGGGCTAGCGGATGTGGGGTTATACTCACACGAAGGAATATGTATCACAAACATATTAATATCGTGTCTAATCTCTAAGTGATCGTTGTCCGAATCTCTCTTGCTATGGAAGTGACAGTATGCTGCATCTACATCCCACCAAGCGAAAGTGTTTCAAAGAGGAGCCTAGACGCCCTCTTTATACAACATCATTTTGGGGTTTTTAACGCTAATAACCTGGTGTGGTGATCTAATTTTATAGATACTCGTGGGAGGATGGCAGAGGATATTCTTATCTCGGGTAACCTGGTGCTACTAAACACTGAAACCCAGACGCACTTTTTCACCTTTAATGGTGTATCCTCTGCTAACGACCTAACTTTCTGTAGTCCCGGGATCGCTGCTCACTTACTTTGGGAGGTTCACTCCGACCTATGTCACAGCGATAATTTTCCCATTCTGCTTTCACCACTTCAGGACCTTCCCGGTATAGCACGGGTACCACAATGGTTTCTTGAACGTGCTGACTTGGATTAATTTCGAGGAACTCGTCGTATGTGATAAGGCCCATTCTCCTGACGTCAATGGTAGGGTGGAACATTTTACTTCGACGGGCATCGCGATGGCGAGGGGGGCTGCCATCCTTAAATCCTCGCCTAATGCGCACCACCGTCCTGTTCCCTGGTGGAACGAGGAGTGTCGGATGGCTATTTCTGACCGTCGTAGGGCCTTATTTCTCTTTCATCGACGTCCCACTAAGGAGAATCTGGAGTCATTCCGGGTTCTACGTGCCCGACCTCGCAATATAATTCGAGAAAGCAGAAGAAAATCTTGGAGACAGTTTATTTCTAACCTTACAAATTTTACTACCATTACTAAGGTTTGGGATAGTATTCGTAAATTACGTAGTAGCAAAAACTCAATAAATAATATACTTGCCATCATGTTTAACGGTTCGCTTTTCATCTCTGCTGTGATAGTCGTCATTGTTTTCGGATCAATTTTTGCCGCCATATCTAGCTCTGTGAGATACTCTAACGAGTTTGTGGTGCATAAGAGGAGAATAGAGCGCAATACTACTGACTTTGGGCAGAGCCGGGTGGAGGACTATACATGTATGCCCTGTCCCCAGGGCAGCACAGCTTCCGGCCCTAATGATATGCATTGTGAAATGTTGCACGCCATCTACCCCCTGCTGGATGGGCTATTCTTTTAGACCTCTACATTAGTTTTTGGGATTCTCGTCAGTTTCCAACACTGTGTGGGCAATTAACAGCTATCCCTCTAAATAAAAGTTGCAAGGATAAATTAGAGCCAACTATCTATATACCGATCGCCTTAACCATTTGAGAATGTAAAATATTAGAGAAAATGGTTACTAAAAGATTTATATGGTATTAAAATCCCGCAAACTATTAACTGATATGCAATGGGGTTTTCACCGTAACCGATCCACGGTGGATCATCTTGTTCGCTTTGAGACTGCAGTTCGTGACACCTTCCTCCATAAACAACACCTCTTAGCTGTCTTCTTTGATCTGGAGAAGGCGTACGACACCACCTGGCGGTATAACATTTTAAAAATTATTTTTAATTGGAGGTCGAGGAAGGACCACTCGACTTTTATTGATTATTTTATGCCAGATATACATTTCTGGTTAAGGTTAAACAACACCATATCCGATGATTTTATTAAAGAAAATGGGGTGTCTCAGGGCAGTACTCTGAACTGTATGTTGTTCGCCATCGAAAAATTATCATTGTAGACAACAACATGCTCCTACCTTTCCGTGGATGACTACGCAATTTATTGCAGTTCATCGAGTCTTCACAGGGGTTAACGGCAGATACATCTAGCTGTCAATAATATATGGACGAGGGCATCGTGTAATGGCTTTCGCTTCTCTGTGGCCAAGACAACGATTGTCCACTTTCATAAATGACGAGGAATACGTTCAGCCCCCAATATATTAATGGATCACGTTATTTTACCAGCCCAGGCAGAGAATGTAAAGTTCTTGCGACTTTTATTTGATTAATTTAACTTGGATCCTCCACAAAAAAGACCTGAATGCCGGATGTGTAAAAGTACTCAATTTGCTTTAAGTGTTTAGCGGTCGCTCTTGGTGTGCTTATTGGGAAATCATGATGCGCCTCTATAGGACCTCTGTGAGATCGAAGCTTAATTACGACAACTTTGATTATGGTTCTGCCAGACCTTCGGCCTTAAAGATGCTAGATAGTGTCCACCATGATGGCATACGACTGGCTACTGGTGCTTTTCGTACTAGTCAAGTCGTCAGCATCCGTGCCGACGCCGGTGAGCCACCTATTTCTTACCGGTGGTCATATCTTCTGGCATATTACGTGTCGTAACTAAATTGCATGACAAACCATGTTGCCTACCGTCCTGTGTTCCATCCTTCTAATCATGTCTTGTATGAAACCAAATGGCGTAGTACAAGACCGGTGGGGATCCGGATGTTATCGGTTTTCGACACGTGTGGGATAATTCTGCCAAAGGCTATCTCCACAGCTCCAGATCGAGTCTTTCCCTGGAAAATACGCCTTCCGAAATGCCATTTTGAGTTTGCCAAGTTCCCTAAAGCAATACTCCGCCTGGTATACATGGGAGGACCTTAAACGAGCTCCTCGACACTCGCTTTCAGGTATTTAATCTTATCTACACTGATGGCTCTAAATCTGGAGCTTCCGTGGGATGTGCTTATGTCGTGGAAGGATGCTTTTTTATTTTCTGTTTACCTGACGAAACCAGTGTATTAACTTCTGAATTGCATGCCATTTTTAAATATTTGTTTTTTGTATCTCTAAACTGTCACCGTTTTCTTTTCATCTGCATGGATTATATGAGTGCTCTATTGGCATTGGCCACTCTATACTCCTGGAATTTCCTCGTGCAGGTGATTCACGATTAAATTTAAAAAGTTGATTTGTTAAACACTCGGTTCACTTTCTGCTAGATTGCTGGTCACGCTGGTCTTTCCGGAAATGAACTGGCGGATCAAGCAGCCAAGGAGTCAGTCCATCTCCCTCCTGATCCGAGTTTAGGTACCATGTTTTATATCTAAAGTACTATGTTTGGGATGAGGTCTTATGCACCTGTAACGAACAGGGGATCTTGATCCTTGCTCAGAAAATGCTGCGGTCCATCAGGGACGGTGTGTAGCGCAGGCCCTCTTCTACACGAAAGTCTAGAAGAGAGGAGGTCATCGTAACAAAGACCGTTTCGGTAATACACTTCTGACCTATCGGTTTTTATTAAGAGGAGATCCACCTCTAGTGTGTGAGGTTCGCGATGCTCACTTAGTATGTATCACATTTTGGTGGAGTGTCGCAAGTATGTCCCTATTCGTCTGGCTCTTAATTTTAAAGGGGACCTTCGGTTTTTAGTACGCGATAGCTTTGATGGAATTTTTTTTACTCCGTTTTATACGCCAGGCGAATTTTTTAAACGTTTTTAGTTTACTTTATTATTATGTTGTTTTGTCTTTTTAACACTTTTAATATACTTTAATAATTGGTTTGTTCCGTTATCGAAACATTTTATATTTCAATATAGTTGTTTTGTCTTTTTAACTTTTTATATTTTCATACGCTTGTTCTGTATTTTTAATGTGGTGCATACACATGTTTTCTTTAGCAGGTATATCACTCAAATTGAGCACTCCCATGGAGTGTTCAAATGGGTATCTCATGTTGAGTTATTTTTATAATGTATACACATTTTAATATACATATGTTTTTTAACTAATGAATTACCTCTTATTAGTATTTGTTTTTTATTTTCAAAATTTAGTTTTGCTCTTGGTCGATAGAACTCAGTAGCTCTCGGTGATAAATGTGAGAAAATCCAGGTAATTGTTGTTTTCTTTTCTTGCATTATTGTGACTCTGGGTTCTGACCGAGAATACACGTGTGGAGAAACGCGTGGGCCAAAATGGCAATTTTTTTACTATATTAATCAGTGAATACCTATTCAAATTAAAATTAAGCCAATTTAAACCAAAGATCTTTTCGTTTTTTAAATAACACACGAGTTTTTATAATTTATAGATAACATTCTGTGAAAATAACATGTATAAAATGTGCTTAAAATATACGATGTTTAATTACCAACCTCAGACCAATGTCTTCAAGATTGCATTGCGACAAGCTATTTGGTTTCATCCTCATCTGGTAGTTTTGTATTACCAATGAAAATTGCCCAATTTATGTTGACACTTTAAATAATACTTTTAAAAGGTAGCATTATATGTTTGACGCTCATTCATATGGCTTTACAATATTTAGTTTCTGGTCTAATCAATGTATCTTCATTGATATAGCTTTCATAAAGATGTGCATGGAGCAGAGTCAACATTTGCTGAAAAGAAGAACACAGAGTGATGTGGAAACAATCAAAATAGAGACTTTAAACTTGGGAATTGAGAACCTGACAAGTGACAAATGGAAGGTTAGTTATTATGAATTAAAATACTAAACAATTTTTTTGTCACATTTTAAATTAGGGTAAGGTTTGTATTGTACCTATGTTTAATTTACATACCATATTCATTGTATTTTAGTATCTTATTTTATTACAGTTTAATATGTAACTCCTGCTTGTAAGAGGCGACTAAAACGGGAGGCTTATGTGCAGGACAACCCTATAATATATATTTCCTTTTACCTTTTTCTTCCTTCATTCTTCTATCTTGTATTCCTTTCCTTGAGTCTTTCTTCCTTTCCCCTAACGTTCTGTCCTGCACAGAGACTTTTGGCTCTTCCGTTGACGACCTTGGCTACTAACACGTCTCCTCGCATGATTATTGGATACCGCTGCTTTTGAGCCCCTGAATGGAAGTGCGCAGGTTGTAATATCTTAGTAGAAGGGCCTTAGGGATGACAATAACCGGGTACCCTACTTTGAGAAAAGATCGGTTGCGGTGATGAGGACCCGGACGTAAAATTGGCACTTACATGCACCCCCTTGCTGCGATGACCTCTCGTCGGGACAGTTAACAGGGCCTTATGTGGTAGTACCAACTGTCATCAGCCTAGTTCTATGATCCGAGTACTATGCAGGTTGTCCCCAAATACGGCATAGCCGAAAACATTGTCACATATGATAATTTACTGTCCGCCGGAACCGTACTACCAAATTATGCTGGCATCCCACTGCCCGATCCCTTACAGGGCCGTAATGTTGATAAGAGGTGGAAACGGGTAAGGCCGTACAGTCCTTAAATACAAGAAACCCAGGAGGTGGTGAAGCCCCAGCCCGGCTTCCTGGTAATGTCTCGAGCGGACGATGGTGAGAACATAAAACGGGTGAGTCATACTATCCTCGAAAGACCGATAAATGGTGCAGACAAGTCAAGTGTCGCTATAAAAAAAACTGTGTGATGGCACCATTCTCATTCAGACAACGACCGACATACAATCAGGCAACATCCTGGCTCTTAAAGAAATACCGTTATGCAATACGTATCGTATACAGGTGAAGGTGGAACCCCACAGTTTCCTCAATGTTTGCAAGGGATTGGTCACTTGCTATGACCTGGACTATGTGAGCATTGAGGAAATCTGTGAGGAGCTAGCCCCTCAGAATGTCACCGAAGTATACCGTTTAGTAGTGAAAAAGAACGGCAATGAAAAAAAGACTGATACATATATCCTTACATTTGCGACTCCTACTCTTCCAAAGGAGGTGCGAGCGGGTTTCCACGTGCTCAGGGTCCGGCCGTATGTCCCTAACCCTCGGCGCTGTTTTCAGTGCCATGAATTTGGGCATACTAAGCTGCGATGCCGTGGTAAGCCAACCTGTGCAGATTGCGGACAGGAGGCTTACAATACACTGTGCGAGTGTCGCGAGGTGTCGCCGACATTAATGCAACGCCCAAGTCTCTTTTGGAGAAAAAAAAGCCTCTATTGGAACGAGAGTCCCAGGAGAGGCTTGGCAAAGCAAGATGGCCTAAAAAGGACCAAAACAGGTTTTTATTTTCAATAGATAGTGCCATGGATTGCGTGGATGTATAAATTTATATGTGTACATAATATAGCTACCACAGTGGAATTGTAGGGGTTTCTTTATTCGTGTAGAAGAAATTAAAACTAATTTCTTCCCTGCATCCTACCATCTTGTGTTAGCGGGAGACCCACTTCCGCCGTACTGACAACCCGATTCTTCGTGGGTATGATGTATATCGTAACGGCAAGCCATTCTTTGATCGGGCTAGCGGATGTGTGGCTATACTTTCACGAAGCAATATATATCACAAACATATTATCGTTATTTCTGATCTCCAAGCGATCGCTTTCCGAATCTCCCTTGCCATGCAAGTGCCATTGTACTGCATCTACCTCCCACCAGGTGAACGTGTTTCTAAGAGGAGTAAAGACGCCCTCTTTATACAACTTCCCGCCCATTTATATTACCTTGGGAGATTTTAACGCGCATAACCTGGTGTGGGGATCTAATTTTACAGACGTCCACGGGAGGATGGTAGAGGATATTAATGTATCGGGAAACCTGGTGTTAATGAACACCGGGACGCAGACACACTTCTCCACATTTAATGGTGTATTCTTTGCCATTGACCTAGCTTAATGTAGTTCCGGGATAGCTCCTCACTTCCTTTGAGAGGTTCACTCGGACCTATGTGGCAGCGATCATTTCCCCATTAGGCTTTCACCACTTCAAGATCCTCTCAGTACACCACGGCTACCCAGTGGGTTATCAAACTTAATGACTGGGATAAATTCCGCGAGCTCGCCGTATTTAACGAGTGCAATTCTCCTGACGTCGAGGTTAAGACTGGCATTTTACTTCACGGTCATCGCGGCGGTGAGGGCTTCCATCCCTAAATCCTCGCCTCAGGGTAGTATTTTGAGCTGTGTGTTGTTCGCTATCGCGATAAACGGCATTGTGGGCAACGTGTGTTTACCTGTTCGTTTATGCCTTTTTGTGGATGACTACGCAATTTATTGCAGTTTGTCAAGTCTTCACAGGGCTGAACAGCAGATTTAACACACTGTCAACAATCTTTGGTCATGGGCATCTTGTAAAGCCTTTCGATTCTGTGCAGCCAAGACGACGATTACCCACTTCCATAGATTACATGGAATACAGCCAGCCCCCAATATTTTAATGAACCACGATGTATTACCAGTTTCAGAAACCGTAAGGTTTATGGGACTTTTATTTGATTTAAAATTAACTTGGATCCCCCACATTAAAGACCTGAAAGCGAGGTTTATAAAAGTACTCAACCTATCAAAGTGGTTAGTGATCAGTCCTGGGGTGCAGATAGGGAAACCTTGATGCGCCTGTATAGGGCCCTGGTAAGATCTAAACTAGATTATGGCAGTTTTGTTTATGGATCAGCGAGACCCTCAGCGTTAAAGATGCTGGCATACGACTTGCTACTTGCTAATTTGATCGTTTTATCAGTTTCAGTACACTTCAACATCTTTGTTTTTTAACGTATTAATATTTTAACATGTTTTGTCATTTCAACCTGTTATATATATATGTTTGTTTTGTCTTTTTGTTGAAGTGATACAACTGTGGGTTTTTAGCAGGTGTTTCACTCAATTTTTACTAAGCGCACATTTTAACACTCCTATGAAGTGTCTCAAATGGGTATTTTATCATATTGAGAAATATTCTGTTTTTATTACTATCACACATTGTGTTGTATATTGTGTATACACCTGTATATTCTGAACGTGAATTGTCATGTCTCTCCCCTATGGGGATTTTACTATGTTTATAATATCGTTTAAGGCTTAATGACCTCACTGTGTCGATAAACCTCTAAACAATAATAATAATAATAACAATAGGTTATTATTTTGACATGTTTGTCTTGTCTTTTTAACTTACATATTGTTTTAATATGTGTGATTTGTCTTTTTAACTTGCATATTGTTTTAATATGTTTTCTTTTTATTCTAGTGACACACCTGTGGGTCTTTTAGCAGGTGTTTCACTCAATTTGTACTATGATCCTAATTGAGCATTACTATGGAGTGTCTCAAATGGGTATTCTCTCATATTGAAACCTATTCTTTTTATCTTCGTATTTGTTTATTGTGGTTTTACCTCTTTCTAAAGACAGGTGAATAATATTACTCTCTCCTATGGAGTTTTTACTATGTATTCATATTATGTTAAAACCCTAATGACCTCATTGTGTCGATGGGCCTCTAAATACTACTACTACTACTACTACTACTACTACTACTACTACTACTACTAATAATAATAATAATAATACAATAGTTCACCTATTTCAGTGACCAAATGGTCTAAGGCGTCACTCTCGTGTTAGATTGGCCTGCTGAACATGGGGAGCTCGTGGTTCGAATCCTGATCGGTTCTACTGAGGGTGATTTTCCTTCCACGCAAATATGGATAGATTAACTCTAAAATGTTTCCAACCGGATCCCTACCCCATAAAATTAATTATCACCTATGTGTATGACCCAAACAGGTAGTAAGATGAGTTGGAAAAAAAATAGTTTACCAATGTGCACTTTGTTTTTGTTGAAAGCTTACATTCTGGACAAACCTATTATGACCCTAGATTGATTTATGAGTGAGATTATTATTTCTAAACATATAATCTATATTCACTAATTACACATAAAAATACATCTGTAAAAATAAATTGACCCAAACTATATATATGATTGTAAGTATTTGATTTACTTCCTATTTACATAATCTTCAGCTATTAAATTTTTTACCAATATTATTAATAATTTATATTTCAGAAAACAAACTTACCACACCAAAAGTTTTGTTAGAGTAAACCGAAAAATTTACTCAAAATCAACAACTATATTTATCGATTTACCTTTTTAATTTAAAAACTTTTAAAACTATTAATAATGTATGCTAGTGTGTTTTAACAATTATTGACTAAAACTCTTGTCTGGCAGGATTTGTTGGAAGAAGAAAGACTGCACTATGAACTTAATATTCAAGCGGCAGAGGTGAAGAGGCTTACACATTCACTGACAACCATCGGTAGCTAAATCTTTTGTAGAGTTTAACTAAATTTAATTTAAATATATGCCATATTTAACATTATAGATGCCTATAATAATTTGAAAAATGTATGGTATTAAGTAGAAGTTGAAATGAGAATTCTGGCTCACTTTTCTTATATAATATTAACATTGATGCCCCACAAACCATGTGGAGGATCAGTTTCTTTATAAGAATATCATTGTTCCTCTTCACTAAGAGTAAAGGGGGCGTATCAGACAATTATTTTTTGATGAATTAAGGGTTTAGATAAGATATATTAATTAAATATTCAAACTATAATAGTTGTTAAGATCGGTTACAGTCGCATCAATAGAATAAAAATATAACTTCTGGCTCATTAAGGTGGCAGCCGAGGGTGGTCCAGGCCCTTACGTAAAAATTAAAAATTTCTCCCAAAGACCAACGATTCCTCTTCTTTTTTTCCCACTTATGCTTAATATTATGAGGCATGTCCAGAAAGTAAGAGTACTCGATTTTTCTATTTTAAAAATAAAATTGTATTTTAAACAAAATTACGGGATTTTGTTGGTATGTATGTCAGTTATTTCTCCACGTAGTCGCTTTCCCGTTCTATGCAGGTTGTGAGACGTGGCACAAGCTTTTTGATGCCCTCCTCAACTAATTCTCCCGCCATCTTCTTCTTCCAGTTCAGGACCTCTTGTTTCACCTCCTCGTCATTTGAATTTTCCTTTATCCACCCATGTGAGTCTTGAGGCAGGTGAAAAGATGAAAGTCTGAAGGCGCCAAGTCAGGGGAGTATGCGGGGTGGTTCAAAATGTCCCAACCGAATGAGTCCAAAAGCGCCTTAGTGGCGTTGGCCGTGTGCGGGCGGGCGGGCGTTGTCGTGCAACAAGCGCACTCACTTCGTCAATATTCCCCTCCGTTTGTTTTGAATTGCTCTCTTGAGCTTTTTTAGGGTCTCACAGTATCGTGCTGCATTAATCGTCTACTCCTCAGGCAGAAATTTAATCAAAATGATCCCTTTTCGGTCCCAAAACATAGTGGCCATTATTTTTTTGCCCGAAATTGATGTTTCGAATTTTTTGGCAGATGGGGAACTGGTGTGCCGCCACTGTGATGATTGTTTTTTTTTGTCTCAGGAGTGTAATGAGCCACCCAGGTTTCATCTACAGTCACAATCGAGCTCAGAAAATCCTCACTTTCCAATTCAAATCGTTCAAGGAACTCGCGAGCGCTAGCGACCTGATTCACTTTGTGCTGCTTTGTCAGTTGTTTTGGGACCCATCTTGCACACAATTTTTGGAATCCCAGCGTTTCTGTAATTGTTTCGTGTAAGAGAAATCTGGAAAGTTGTGGAAACATAGCAGAAATTTCATCCACTGTCAATTGGCGGTCTTCACGAACAGTTTTCTAGATTTTTTGCACCAACTCATCGGTCAAAATGGAAGACCTCTGATCTTCATGAACATTCGCTCTGCCTTCATTAAACTCACTACACCACTTAAACACGTTCGTTCGGTTCATAACACCTTCGCCATAAACAGTTTTGATCCGTGAAAAAATTCCAGTCTGTGTTTTTCCTTCAACGAGAAGGAACCTGATGACAGCGCGCACCTAGCATTTGGCGGGATTTCTTATCGACATACTTTACACAAACGGACACTACAAGGCGAGTTTTCATACTAACGAGGTCCGCCTGTGCTCGTTGTGTTCAGAATAACCCCCACTACCACTCATGGTTGCCAACCTTAGAAAAAAAATTCTCACAGCACGAGAGGGCAACCAGTACTCTTACTTTCTGGACGTGACTTGTACTTTGGTACAATTTTAGCTTCGTACTCCAAATGCAAAGTGGTGCTCAACGGCCCCTTAAATTTAACTATATTGTGTAAATGATAAGGAAAGTGAACATCGTATAATCTACAAAAAAATTTATAAATATTTAGTTCTTAACCTTCCACTATTTATTACTTTAAAGCAGATTTGATGCGTAAACTTTTTTTATCGTCTAATTAGGGACATTTTTCCGGTTCGCCTCAACAACTTGGAGAACGAATTGCTTCTCATCTTTGTCCTTAGTAAATAGTTGGTTAAACTCCTCAAAAAGCTCGACTCATCGCTCAGCACTATCATTCACGACCCGTAGTTTAATGACACGCTCCCTCCTGTTTTGGTAGGCTATATCCATTCCTCAGGCGGTATGGCTAGAAATGATCCATCAATTTTAAAGCGGGCGAGGAGAGTCACCATTCGCCTGGTTGCGAAATTCTCCAGACGCACTCGTTCATTGAGAATAGTCAACATCCCTCACATTCCGTTCCTCAGTATCGGTGGTTATACCAGCTAAAACCTCGCCTTCTCTGCAGACACTACTTTGTTGAAGTATACGGAAAGGCCCACAACCTTGTCTGAAAGGTACCAAAAGCAGCGTTCTAAAACTTTACTTGCAGTGATGGCGATGTCGAAATTAATGGCTTCGTATTTTCCAAGATACACCCAGAGTTTAAGATCTCCTGTCGACGCTTCAGTTGCTAATGGAGCTTCTGTCCATACCTTTGTATAAATCAGAGCACCAAACTGCAAAAACTGCCTAAATTGAGTTTTCCCCTTCTTTGTGAGCTTTATGACATATTGCTGATCATGAAATAGAAATTATTTCATTGCATAAAGGAGTTTCGACATCCACCGTGCATAGTGAATGGGTCCTTGGGATTTACAATGAATTTTTGTAGGTGGGCTCCCTAGCACAACCATGTCTAGTTCGATGAACTCTTAATAGTCACCCCTGATCTGTGATTACCCTATAATCACATCTTTGAGACTGGCCATAGTTGACTCTTTGAAGCCTTTGGTAAATGCGTTTGGTTTCAATCCTCGAAAGTTTTCTTGTGTCACATCATCCCAAATAGCATTGAATCTCCAGAAAATTGGAATGTTTAAGGAGATTGAAGGCCTGAAGCACAATGTGAGCACATTTCCCAAGATCAATTCCATTGTATGGTGATGACAAGGTAGCCACAGCAGCTCACAGCTCATCTTTTCTTCTAGAAGAACACAGGCTCCTCGCAAATGACTCATATTCACAAATGCTCTGTCGAAAAGTATGGCATAAACTTTCTGCACCACATTCAACTGCTCTAATCGATCATAAACTGCATTGAATGTGTTCTCTCCTGTTATGTAAACCAATTTTGGCACGCCAAGAAGTTTATCCAATTCATCTCCAGAAACCAACACTGGTAGACGATCAAATTGTCCAATTCCAGAAATCTCGGCTATTAATTTGCTGTCCCAGTAAACTACCAGAGTGCATTCCATAGCAAATGAAGTCGTTAGAGGTGACTTAAAGGGGAGTCTTCAGTGCAAGACGTATCTCATGCAGGACAAAAGCTATCTTATATATGTCCTTTCTCCCTTTTTTTCTTCCTCCTTGCTTTTTTAAACCCTTCCACTGTTATTCAGTCCTGCACGGAAGCTTTCAGGACCCGTTGATGACCTTGGTAGTTTACACGGCTCTGCTCGGACAATTATTGGATATCACTCTATTTGAGCTCCTTAATGTAAGTGGCCAGTTGTAATATCTTAGTAGAAGGGGCTTAGGGGTCACAATAACTGGGTACCCTATTTTGAGCAAAGATCGGTTGCGTTCATGAGGGTCCGGACATAAAATTGTAACTTTCCTGCACTCATTTGCTGCGATGACCTCCCTCCTTTTGACGCCCCACGGGAAGGTTGTCATGTCTAACGTCGTGTGGGGCTCCCCGTAAGGAACATTAACAGGGCCTCATCTGGTAGAACAAACTTTGATTACACTGTGTCTATGATCTGAGTATAATGCAGCTTGTCGCCAAAAATACATGGCCATCTCTCTTGTCAAAGTTGACAACTTATTGTCCGCTGGCATTATACTGCCCGGCTCCTCACAGGGCCGTAATAATGATAAAAGTCAGAAATGGTTAAGGACATCCAGACCAATATTAGGCAAAGTCCAGGAAGTGGTGAGGCCACAACCCCGCTTCCTGGTAATGTTTAGAGTAGAGGACAATGAAAGCCTCTAGCGTGTCAGCCTATTATCCTTAAAATAGTGATAAATGGTGCCGCAAAATCAGACGTCTCTATTACAAAACTACACGATGGCACGATTTTAATCCGGACAATCAATGACGTCCAGACGTCTAACATAATGGCAATAATTGAGATACCGGAGTCTCTCGTCTTATTTAAAGGTTTATCACTTTGCGACTCCTGCCCTTCCAAAGAGGTCCGAGCAGGGTTTAACGTACTCCGGGTCCGGCCGTTTGTTCCCAACTCTCGGCTCTGTTTTCAGTGCCAAGCGTTTGGAAATACTAATCTGAGATGCCCTGGCATTCCAACCGGTGCAAATTGCGGACAGAAGGTTTACGGTACACCGTGTGAGTCTCCTAAGTTCAGTGGCAACTACAAAGTTCGCACTCTGCTTAGTCTAGGGCGTATCCAAAAATGTAAAGGAGATTAAAAAAAACTGAAGAATCAATCAGAAAATAAGATCCCTTATGCCCAGGCACGCAAGGAATATGCATTCAGTAAGCTCCGGTATTTCAGACATTATATAACCAGATTTTTAGTCAGATCATCAATTGTCCCAACTGCCATTGTGCAGTGAATCTTTCTAAGACCTATGCCATTGGTCTCTAGTCAGGACATTTATAGTAATACCCCGCCAATTACNTCAACATTGTGCAAATGTCAATCTCCCATCCTTCCCTCTGTCACACCATTGGCAGAGGTGGGGGAGCAGAAAATGTTAGGCCTTAAAGGCGAGTCCTACTGGCGCTCTGAAAAAGGCCCAGCGAAGGACCGCCAAAATAAAGATAAGTAAAAAAAATAATAAGTCGATCTCTAAGACTTAGTGGAAGGACATGGCACCCTAGTCTCTCCTGGAAAAAGGGAAAGATAAAGAGAGGTTCAGGAGAGGTTAAATCAGGTATGTTGACCCAAAAAGGCTTATTAACAAATTTTTATTTATTAGAGATAGTGTTTAGGATCGCGGGGGTTAAATATTCTATATAAATAAATTTGGCTACTAATATGGAATTTCAGGGGTTTATCTACTGGTGTAGAGGAAATCAAACTACAAATTTCGTCCCTGCATCCTTCCATCTTAGTTTGCAGGAGACCCACATCCGCCATACTTTTAGGGTACGATGTATATCGTACCGTCAAGCAATTCGTTGATTAGGCTATTGGAGGTGTGGCTATACTCGCACGAAGCAATATATACCATAAAAATATTAATTTTATTTCTGATTTATAAATGATCGCTGTCCGAGTCTCCCTTCCTGTGGAAGTGACAAAATGCTGCATCTACCTCCCACCAGGTGAACGTGTTTCGAAGAGGAGTCTAGAGTACCTCTTTTTACAACTTCCCACCCCCTATATTATCTTGGGGTACTTTAACACACATAACCTGGTGTCGGGATCTAATTTTACAGACGCCAATGGGAGGATGGTATAGGATATTCTTGTCCCGGAAAATCTGGTGTTAAGGAACACTTCTTCACCTTTAATGATGTATCCTCTGCCATCGACCTAACTTTATGTAACCCCGGGATTGCTGCTCACTTCCTTTGGGAGGTTCAATCGGACCCATGTGGTAGAGATCATTTCCCCATTCTGCTTTCACCACTTCAAGATCCTCCCAGTACCTGCACGGCTACCCTAGTGGGTTTTTAAACATGCTGACTGGGATAAATTCCGCGAGTTCACTATATTGGAAGAATCTCACTCTCCTGACGTCTATGGCATTTTACTTCGACGGTCATCGCGGCGGCGGGGGCTTCCATACCTAAATCCGCGACACCATCCTGTTCCCTGGTGGAAAGAGAAGTGTCGGTTGGCTATTTCTGACCGTCGAAGGTTTCTGCGTTTCTCGACGTCCTACTTGGCAGGATCTAGATTCGTTCCGTATTCTACGTGCTCGCCGTGTTATTCGATAAAGCAGAAGAGAATCTTGGAGACAGTTTATTTCTATCCTTAAAATTTCCACTCCCACGATAAAGTTTTAGGACATAATTCGTAAATTATAGTAGCAAAAACTCAATAATCAATAGACCTGCCTTCATGTCTAATGGTTCGCTTGTCATCTCCCCTGTGGAGGTCGTCAATGTATTGAATTCGATGTTCGCCGCAATCTCTAGCACTGCGAGCTACTTAAACGAGTTCGCGGTGCATAAGCGGAACATCGAGCGCCATTCTATTGATTTTTGCCAAAGTCGGGGGGAAGATTATAATTACCCCTCTACTATAGATGAACTGACCTATGCTCTGTACCAGGCGCGCAATACAGCTTCCGGACCGGACGACATACGTTATGAGATGGTGCGACAGCTGAGATGGGTGTTCGTAACGCCTTTTTCCATAAACAGCATCTTTTGACAGTTTTATTTGATATGGAGAAGTCGCACCATACCAAATGGAGGTACTGTATTTTAAAAAAACTTTTTAATTGAGGGTTCCGGGTGAACCTCCCTGTTTTTATAGCTAATTTTATGTTGGATAGACTCTTCTCGGTAAGATTGAATAACAACTTATCCGATGATTTTATTCAAGAAAATGGGGTGCCTCAGGGTAGTATTTTAAGCTGTTCGCTGTCCGCTATGCGATAAATAGCATTGTGGACATTGTGCGCTTACCTGACCGTTCATGCCTATTTGTGGATGACTACAATTTATTGCAGTTCATCGAGTCTCCACAAGGCTGAACGGCAGATACAATTAGCTGTCAACAATCTATGGATGTGGGCATCGCGTAGTGGCTTTACCTTCTCAGTGTCCAAGACGAAGGTCGTCCACTTCCATAGATTGCGCGGAATACAGCCAGCATACAGTATTTTAATGAACCACGTTGTTTCACCAGTCTCGGAAACCGTAAGGTTCTTGGGAGTTTTATTTGATTTTAAATTAATTTGTATTTTTCACATCAAAGACCTGAAAGCGAGGTGTATAAAAGCACTCAAACTGATCAAAGTAGTTATCGGTCGGTCCTGGGGTGCATATTGAGAAACCTTGATGCACCTCCATAGACCCTCGGTGAGATCAAAACTTCATTACGTCAGCTTTGTTTATGGCTCAGCTAGACCTTCGGCATTAAAGATGCTATATAGTGTCCACCATGCTGGCATTCGACTGGCTACTGGTGCTTTTCGTACCAGTCCAGTCTTTATTTGTGCCGACACCGGTGAGCCCCCTCTTTCTTATCGGCGGTCCTATCTTCTGGCATCTTGCGTTTCTAAGCTGCATTTAATGCCAAGGCGTGTTGCTTAACGGCCTGGGTTCCATCCCCCCAATCGAGTATTGTATGAAACTAAATGGCGTAGTACAAGGCCGGCTGGGATTCGTGTGATATCGGTCTTTGACACATGCTAAAGGCTATCAATTGTATGAAACTGAATGGCGTAGTACAAGGCCGGTTGGGATTCGTGTGATATCGGTCTTTGACACATGCTAAAGGCTATCCCCACATCTTCAGGTCGAGTTTCTCCCTGTAACCTACGCCTGACTCACTTCCACATTGAATTCACCAAATTTCCTGAGTGAACACCCCACTTTTATATACGACAGCACCTTTAACGAGCTGCTTTCCATTTCCTTTCAGGGTTTTAAGCGTATCTACACGGACGAGTCGAAATGTGGACCCTACGTGGGATGCGCCTTTGTTGTTTAGGGAAACGTTTTTAAATCTTTGTGGTTTGTACATCGTAACTGTCACCGTTCTGTTCTCATTTGCACGGATTCCACGAGTGCTCTGTTGGTATTGTCCACTTTGTACTCCTGGGATCCCCTCGTGCAGTAGATACACGAGCAAATTTAAAAAATAGATTTATTAAATACCCGGCTCACCTTCTACTGGATTTCCTGGTCATGCTGGTCTCTCAGGAAACAAACTGGTGGACCAGGCAGTCAAGGAGGCAGTTCATCTCCCTCCTGATGGGAGTTTGGGTGTCATGTTTTTAGAACTGAAGAGGTTTGTTCGCCGTGGGGTCTTACGCACCTGGCACGAGCAGTGGGTTTCGACCCCTGCTCAGAACAAGCTGCGTTCCATAAGAGACGGTGTGTTGCGATGGCCATCTTCTATATGAAAGTCTAGAAGAGAGGAGGTCATCGTGACAAGGCTCCGCCTCGGGTACACTTCATTGACCCATGGATTTGTATTGAAGGAGGACCCGGTTAGCAGGGAGTACCTGTTGGGCTGTATAGGAGGGGGAAGGGAGAGTATGAATCGGAGTTGGCCCGAGCAAAGAGGGAAGGCTGGGAGCATTATGTCCAGGAGGAACTGAGAAATAATGCCTGGGGAATACCGTTTCAGATGGCAACTGGTAAGATAAGGCCCCCAGCCATGATCTCGACGCTTAGGAGGCCGGGTGGGGGCATGACAGTAGGCTGGCAGGAGTCGGCGGAGTTGTTGCTGGGAACTCTGCTTCCGGATGATGACGAACGGGATGACGAGAGACATAAGACGTTAAGGAGGGAGATGGAGGGACCATACGATAACGAGACGAGAGTAGCTCCGGCAACTCAGGAGGATATCGCCAGGTACATAGCCGGATTGAGAAAGAAGAAGGCGCCTGGACCTGATGGTATTAGGGTTGAGGCCCTTCAGGAGATCAGGGAACAGGTAGCGCCCTTTCTCGCTGAACTGTTGAACGAGTGCACTGCTCAGGGGAAAGTACCCAATGTGTGGAAACAAAGTGATGTAGTTGTTCTCAGTAAGGGGGACGAGAGGGATCCACAGCTCCCGAAGTCATACAGGCCCATATGCTTGCTGAACGTGTGTGGAAAGGTACAGGAGAAGCTTATATGTGACAGGCTGATGGCACATAGGAGGGAAGTAGGTATGCATGGGCAACAGTATGGTTTCAGGAGAGGTAGATCGACAGAGGACGCTATCTGCGAGGCTGTTAACCTGGTTGAGGGGTGTAGGGAGAAGTATGTAGTGGGGATGTTCGTGGACATATCGGGAGCGTTCGATAACCTATGGTGGCTAGCGCTATTTGCGAGGCTCAGGGAGATAGGATGCATAAAGGATCTCTACGGAGTCCTAAGGGATTACTGTGGAGATAGATACGCCAACCTGAGATGTCAAGGAGCAGTGATAATCAAAAAGTTAACGAAGGGGTGTCCCCAAGGGTCGGTCTGCGGGCCGATTTTTTGGGACATAGGACTAGAGCCTGGGTTGCTGGAATTGGAGGCCCTATCTGGAGCAGCCGGAGTGGTCGCTTTCGCTGACGATTTGCTGGTGATAGCGGAGGCCAGGTCAAGATTGGAGCTGAAAGCCAAGAGCGGTGCCGTACTTGCGGGACTTAGCTCTTGGTGTAGGCAGGTGAAATTGAGTCTGGCGCCGGCGAAGACGACGTATGTGCTTTTCAGGGGGTCTTGCGAAGGAACCCAACAATAAGGATTGACGGGGTGACCTTGAGAAGGAGTAGAACTACGAGATATCTGGGGGTCACACTGGATGAGAGGATGAACTTCATATCGCACGTGGAGAATGCATGCAGCAGAGGTCTCAGAATAATGAATAAGATCATAAGTATAGGAACAAGAAGGTATAGGTTACCGATGAGATGTGTAAGAATGTATCATCAGGCGCTTCTAGTCTCCGTCGTGGGATATGGAGCCGGTGTATAGGCCTATAGGCTGAGGCAAGCTGTACAGAGGAGAAAGGTTAGGAGTTTGCAAAGGGGGGTGCTCCTCAGGCTATGCGGGGCGTACAGAACTGTGGCAACCGACTCGTTAAGTGTGGCCCTAGGGGTTTGGCCTCTGGACCTGGACGTGAGACGAAGGGCGGCTCTGTATTGGCTTAAGAAGGGAGTAAGAGACAAGGTTGAGGAGCTGACGAGGGAAGGAGTAACAACAAGGGGAGAGATCCGGGAGGCGCTCCTGGATGAGTGGCAGGAAGAGTGGAATGCAAGTGACACTGACAGGAGGGTCTATCGGATCTTTCCCAGTGTAAGAGAAAGACTGTTGATGAGACACTTCGAACCGTCCGTGGGAATGGTGCACTTCCTTACTGGGCATGGCCCATACAGAGCCACACTGCATAGATTGGGACTGGCAGAAATAGATAAGTGCTATTGTGGAGAGGTGGCGACGCCGGAACACGTAGTACTGCAGTGCGTTTCGACGGCGGACCTGAGGGTAGAATGGCAGGTGCCGATACAGGCTGGAGCCGTGTTTAATATCGTAAGAGACGTGGAAAGATGGCGCTTCCTCGACAAGATAGCGGACGAAGTATCCAAAAGAGAGAGGGAGACGTATGTGGGTGAGCTGGAGGCGAGAAGGAGAGTGGGAAGACAGGGAGATGACCTGAACGAGACAATTAGGGAACTTACAGGGGTGACTACCAGTAGTGAGGACGAGATGGATGAGGACGAGATCTTAGATAATTGGGGATAATTGGACTGGTACAGGAATTGAGTGAGAGGGATGAGTGAATGTGTGAAGGACGAATGGAGGGCTGGTAGGATGGACCGAGGATGGCTCCTGGCTATCCGGAGCACCAACCGAGGGTGGCTCCTCGCCGGATGCCAGCAGTGTAAATTGCTGATGAACCGGTGAGGGTTGCAGTTCCGGTTGGGCAAGTGGGATGACGGGTGTGAGTTGGTGGAAGGACTCCCCCCTGCTCGAGGCTGGCGTAGATGAACGGCCGGATTCAGGGCTCATCCCCATCGGTCGGAGAGGAAGGACTGGGGGAGTTGGGAGAGTACTACAGCCCGGAGTGGAGACGTTATGATTAATTAGTTTTAAGAGTAGTGTATTAGCTAGTAATCATAGATTTAAGTTAGATTAAGTCCGAGGCAGTGGTTTCAGGTGGAAGTTAGGCGGATCGAGAACTCGGATAGGGCGTCTCCCCCAGGTGGCTGATAGGGGGATGCTCATCGTCGCCGCCCAGGGCCACGGCTCTGAAAACATGGTCCCAGGCGGCCGTGGGGCTGGGTGGCGGTGGGGGGTACCGGGGGCGTAAAATACCCGGGGCGGACCACCTAGAAGGAGGACAAGTATGATAAATTTTAGGACATTAGGTTAGGTGCTAATATCTATATATATTGTTTTGAAAAAAGAAAAAAAAGGAGGACTAGTTAATTAAGGGACAAGGTAAAGATGATGTGTAAGAACGCCCCTTTTTTGTAATAGATACTGGGGCAGAATAAAGAATAAATAAATAAAAAATATTGAAAGGGGAGCCACCTTCATTGTGTGAGTTCGCGATGCTCCCCTTAGTGTGTACCACATTTTGGTGGAGTGTCACAATTATGCCCCTACCCGCATAGCTCTTGATTTTAAAGGTGTCCTACGTTTCTTATTACGCGATAGCGCGGATGTAGTTATTTTTTTTACTCCATTTTATACGCCAGGCGAATATTTTTAATCCCACTTGAGTCACTTTTATAAAGTAGCTCATCTGAATTTTATCTCATATTGAGATTATTCATTAGTATGTTGATTTGTCTTCTTAAACCTTCTTTTATTATGCTTTAATATGTTTGTATCTTTTTAACATTTTATATTTTTAAATGTTTGTACTTTTAATGTAGTGCATACACCTGTAGATTTTTATTAGCACGTGCATCACTTAAAACATTTTAATAGCCCATTTGAGCGCTCTACTGATTTGTTTCAAATGGGCATTTTCCCATATTAAGAATTTTCAATACATATAATTATTATTGTATATTGTATTTTATTTTTGTATCCATGTGCTTATTGCAATAGGTGTGTTATCTAGCATTTTGTTCCCCTATAGGAATTTTACTGTGTTTGTGTATGTCAAGGCCTTAATGACCTCATTGTGTCGATGGCCCTTTAAACAATAATAATATTTTTTAACGTAGGTTGTTCTTTTTAGTAGGTGTATCACCCTAAGTCATATTAATAGTCAATTTGAGTTTCACTAAATAGAATGACTCAAATGTACATTCTATCATATTGAGATATATTTTTAACGTTTGCATATACAGTTTAGTATGAGTATATGTTATTTTATTTTTTTCATCTTCTGATTTCGGAAAGTGATAAATAAACTTGTTTTTGTCCCATGGTGATTTTACTATGTTTTTAATGGCATTGTGGCCATAATGACCTCTGTGTGTTGACGGGCATATAAAACTTAGTAACTAATTTATTTTATTTTATTCTTTAAATTTAAAAATGTCACTTGGACATGGGAATTGATCCTGGAATCTTGGGCTTAGTACGCCAATTCTCTACCCACTAAGTTATCCAGAAATCGTCCCAAACCCAGAGTTATTCTTCACTTCATATTTTAAGGCAAAGTCTGTAGTGGTCAATTTAAATAACATAATATCTAGTTACGGCTATAACCGTAACTAACAAAACTAATAGCTTTGCTATTTAATTCATCATAATATGAGTGGAGACTAACCCTGACTACGGGACAATTCCTGGATAGCTCAGTGGGTAAAGCAATGGCGTAACTATCCAAAGGCCCCGGGTTAGATTCCCGCGTCCAGGTGTCATTTTTAAATTTAAAGTACATATCTATATAAGCTTATAACAGTAATTAACAAAAATAATAGCTTTTCTAATCCATCATAATTTTATTTGCTTCGATAATTATTTCCCAGTGGAATTATCTGAAGCTACCACTAGCAATCTGCACGAGCTTGAGCTTCATCTGTGGGGGTTGGTTTACCTGCCTAACTGGCCCGTTACGTTGACGGAGTGCGACTCTGAGCGTTTTGGTCCTTTACTTGCCGGTACCGTAAGCAAGACTACGCACACGGAGACACTACTGCCGTTTGAACAACATTTCAGAGTGAGTCAGCATAAATTCAGTTTTATTTGTATATTATATTTAGCACAAGACTGCCTAGGCGCATAGAACAGAATGCTCCTGTGAAAGGGTTGGGGTAGAGTAGTTATCGATCTACTCGTTTTGCAAAAATAGAGCGCAGAATATGCTTGAGCGGTGCAGAAACTCACACAATAGCTTAATGTTGACCCATAATGCTTTTCAGCATATACTAGAAACAGCAGGCTAACCATTTATTTTATTTTCTAGTGGATAAACATATTTTAAAGATTAATATTACAATGGATATTTTCTAAATGTTGTGTTTTTTAAATAAATCAACATAGAACAAAATAAACATATACAATTTTCATTTTACGATTTATTTCAAATAATTTCTCAACATTAGATACGGGTGTTTGAATTAAATGCTGGTGTTATCTTGATTTGTAGTCGCATGCGCGACAGAGTCGTCCAATACGGGCGCAAAATAAAAGACTTGTCAAACAAAATGTAATGACCAAAACAAATGTTCCACACAATTACCATCCTTAAGTGGGTCTTTCTTTGAATATCACAAAATGAGTTTTCTCGAAAATGCGCAAAAACCCCGATTTGACAACTGATTGAATAAAATGGTGTGCCAATAAGAAATACGTAAAATTGAGTACTATTAATAAATTCTTGTTTATTTAAGTAAAAATAACCACTAAGATCTAAATAAACATTAAATGTTAAACATAAGAAAAAGGTTAAAATATATAATATTCCTCCTCATATGAGTAAATTGAGCATTAGTAAACTTATTCGGAAATATAAATTACGAATAAATGTGTCATCACCCTCTTTGGCATTTGGGCATGCTTCATGCGTCCACCAGTGACAACTACCACACTAAATCTATACGACATATTCCATGTGATAAATTACTCAGGTAACGGCGTTACATCACTGATCAATGACGGTCACCCCCCTATTTGTCACCTGAGGAGGCGCTCTATCGGATATAGTGCTCCACCTATTATCGCACGAAACCAACTCTAGGCTAGATAATAAACTAATCTAAAACTAACCTAAAATACACTATAATTTTCCTGCTATTACATCTATATTGTTAAACTTTCTCCTGTACGTCCTTTCAAACTGCTTCATGGCGGTACTGCATGTCTGCTGACCACATACGTCCATATCCATCAGTTTCCGCTTCTCCCCATCATCACTTGATGCTAAGTGAAGTGTGACTTTGTTGCGCTGGGGTAGTCTCCTCCGTCAAGGGTTACACACCTATTACAAGATTCTGTCAGTTTCAGCGCGATAGCCCTTCCAAGCTTTAGCTCTGGTATTCCATCGCGCTGACCCCCAGCAGTTCAATGATACTTAGAATGCCCTATATTTATACTTATGATATACTCTTCTTACGTCCATTTGTCAGTATCTTAATTTGTATTTGTCCTTATCCTTGTCCAGTCGTGTCTAATTTATGCCCAGTTGTCAATGACATCATTTCCTACCGTGTGCTCCTCTTGTACGTCTTCACTCATATTCCCAGTATATGTTTCAGTATCAGTCGTGTTTTGCACCTCAGCGTCACGTCTGTCTTGTCTTCGTCTGTTGTGTCTAGCTACCTCCATTCTATTTATTTATGTGGCTTTCTCACTTTTCAATATTGTCTCAGCTATCATGTCAAGGAAGCCACCGGGTTGGGTTTCTCAAGATATCTCCAACTAATCTGCCCAATATTTCATATTGGGAAATCCATGTTATATTTTGGGTCAACTCACAACCCAGGACCACGTGCTCTGGTGTTGCCTCCTCGCCCACATTGTCTAGTCACTGTTAGTCCCAAGTCATGAAGAGACGCCATGTACGGATCTTTACCAGTGATGTAGTGGACCAGGCCCCGAGAAGGCTGCAGGTTCTTCATCAGCATTCTATCTCTTGTGCTTAGAAAAATCTGGTGTGTTCTCCTACCTGTGTTACTACTTTCATATTTACTCACACTCTCATATACCTGTGAATTCCTTTGGATCCATAAGTAGGACACAATGATTTTATTTAGCAATGTTCTGTACAGGGTCATCCACAGACTGCTCTACAACGGGAGTAAATGTTGATTTTACTTTTGTTGAGTTAGTGAACAACTTACCAACCTCACGACCTCAATACAATGAGCTTTTAACTATTTTTGTTACTTCACAGCACTCCAGTATTACCAAATTAACACATTTTGCACTGCAGTGCTCAAATGGCGCCAATAGTTGCTTCTCTGAGATACGTGCCTGAGCGCCTTTCTGCGGAGCATTCATATTTCCAGCTCCTTCGTATCTCTGCCCATGAAGGCAAGCAAGAGGTAACAGTAGATTCAATAGAATGTCAAGTATGAGGCCTGAGATCGCTTCGCCAATTGTGGATGAGCCTTGAAGAAGCCTAGAAAGCTTTCTCGAGGCTCCAAATGTGTATCCACCCACCGAACACAAACACTTTCTTGTTCAAGTCCTGCGTGATATATCCTGTGTACCATCAAATGACAGAAAACATCAGGGGCTCATTTGATTTGATTTTGTCGCACAAATATTTCCAAATATTTAAAGTGTTTCATTCTTTGTAATTTTCCATCGATCTTGCAGCAGCCAATCAGTCATGTGGGGAATATTCTCAGTTTTTAAAAGCTCTGATAAATTGCCTTCCCTATTTAAGTGACCTCTCACGGCCAATCCATGGCTAGCTAGGTATGAACTTAGAATTACTAGCAAACATCCAGAATAAATTTTCTGCTGAGCTACTTTCTGTCTTGAAAATTGTTTCTTTACGGGTGTTTTAATCTGTTGAAAACACTAAACAGCTTGGCTATACTGTAAAGACTTTTCAATTGCTCTTTTACAGTTTTTAAAACCTTTGCTTGGGAAGGCTTCATCCATTTTTGTTGCTAAATTATTTTCGGGATGCAAAGTATATCGATGACAAAAGAAACAGAAAACTACATCAATGATTAAATGTACCCCCTTGAAGTCTCTATACCAACTTGTTCTAAATGTAAGGTAGCGGTCTTTAAGCTTTTGACCTATAAATCCATCAGGCACATCTGCTTGTTGGTTGCACTCAAGAGAAACAGTAACCTGAGGTCGAAGGGTAAGATAATCTTCTTCTAGACGTACAATCTTCGACTCTGACTGGTAATGGCTTGATGGAAATGATTTAGAACTAGAAGCAGATGGATCACACTCACTGAGTGGCAGTTCAATGTTCGTGCTTGCACCACCATACTCTGCCAATTTTTTCCTTGCGGGAATGTACAAGTCCGGTTTGGAGAATCTGACCACTGTATCTGTGTGTGATTGTTTGGTTTTAATTACAATCTTATCCATTTAATTATTACATCCAGCGTTTATGCACACAATAGCTAATAATCAAGTGAACCATGGCATAGGCTATGGCGCGTAGTTACTAGTGCGTCTGGAGAGGCAACTGAAATAGCGGTTGTTATAGCCGTGTTTATGTACGGTATGGTTCACTGGCTGTCGAGACAGGTGTGGCAGTGTCCCGCACCTGTGGTGTGTTGTAGCATGGCATGCAGGCTAGAAGTAGTTCTGTTTAACACACTGCTGATATAAAACTGGAATTTATACAGGAAGTGGGATGAGTGGAAATAGGAGAATTTCACGGAACACTGTAAATTGTATCATTGCTTAGTTATCGAGTCGAGTGGTTGTGAATTGAATTTTCTGTTTGCAATGTATAAGTTATTTTATTATTTAATTATTACAGTTCAACAAATTAATTTAACTTGCATGAGAAATTTTAGTGAGTTATTTGGAGGATGTGTCGCCCCCGCTATGCCCATGCTTTGTGCAAGGCCTGAGTTTTATAATGCAATAGTCCTTTGTAAAATATGTACTTTCTAGTATATAAGCCTGTCAGTAAAAGGCGAACTAAATTGGATAGTTAATATGCAATTTATATTTTTAATAAAAAGTAAATAACTCAGACCTCTCATTTACTCTAAGAAACTGTTTTTTGAAGAAAAAAAAATGAATATAGGGCTTTTTCGAAACCGATGAGTGAAAAGCACGTAATTTGAAGTGTATTTTGATTTCTTTTAAATGGTACGATGCACCACACAAACTTTCTTTCTAATTTATCTAAAAATAGAGACATTTACTTAAAAGTCGTAAGACTTGTGAAACGAAATAATAAATATTGTTGCAGAAACATGATGAGAAAATAGTGCATTAAATTCCACCAAAGAGCATAAATTAAATAATATACACTTTTACAGAAACAATGATAAAGGAGTAACATATCTGTTCAACAAAGATAATACCAATCAATTTACCCTTTTCAACGTACCTCAATTTTTTTAAAAAAATTGCTTGTGTCTTGTATAAAGATATATTTCAAATACATATGTTTACTAGTACTACATTTCACCATGCTAAGTTATTCTGTATCTTATAGTTTGCGAGGATATGAAAATAGAAAATGTTCCTTTATGTAAAGTACCTTAAAGTCATTTCCATGGGGAAAATGAAAATTTCTATTTCGTTTATAATGTTAAACAATACCCAAACACGAAAATTTAATCAAAATCGCCAGCGCAGAATTTGATTTCAGTACCCTTAATTTTAGGGTTATCTAATTTAAAAAATTACTTGGGGAAACTTTATAAAAACTCTAGATACTAAGTTTTAAACCGATCGGTATCGATAGATACCGACAGACAAAAATAACTTTAAAAAAAATCGAAAATTAGACTTAGTTAGGTTCTGTCCCGTGGTCTATACTATAAGCATGCAAAGCTTCAGATTTTTTTAGGTAATCTAAACCAGTGGTTCCCAACCTTTTGTGGCCCATCTTCCCTTTCTGGAGGTTGACTAACACCTATCGTCCCCTTTTCATTTTCATTGTATGCCTAATTTTAATTTGAAGTAAAGTGCAAATAATAAAGCAGTTTTATTATTTTAAACCATTTTATTACCGTATATAAAAACAACCAAAGCAATTTTATCCGGTCACTCTTAAATAAAATAGAAAAAATAAAATAAAATGTATATTTTTTACAGATTTTTTAAGAGCAAAGAAGTGAAATAATTAACTAAGATTATTGACGTACATTTAAAAAATAGGAGTATATGTTTTTATTTTTAAATTGGAATCTGGAAAAATTAAGAAAGTTGACAGTTGAAATTTATAAAAAAATAAATGAAAGTTTGAAAACTTTGTTATTGTTTTATTTTACCTTTTCAATGGCTGCCTTGTGCTTGGTGGATTTCAGTTAAAGCTTGAATATCCGGCTTTATGTTCGTCAAGTTCAGGCGCAAGTCTCCTTTGAGGCAAATTTCCAACTTATTTATTTANTTTGTTTTGTGAGGAGCTGGACAACAGAACTAAATCCTTTTTCAACTAAATATGTTGACGGGAACGAGATGAGAAGTGGTTCAGTTTTTCCCCACAGTTGTGGATAAGTGTCCATGAGCTTCACCCAGACTAACTCGTAACCGCTCTGCTCGAGAATTATTTTCGCCTCACAGTCATAATTCATATCTAGAAACTCTGTCTGCAAAGAGTTATCAAGCTTATCCACAGCTTCAAACGAGAATGGATCTAGAACCCAATCCGGAATTTGTAACTTGGT
>CABFOW010001615.1:10562-23403 GCA_902141385.1 Timema californicum
CTAAAAAATAAAGTGAGAGGAACCAGCTTCTACTGCCGAGCCTTTGCTACCACGCACAATCTGCGTGTGTCAGGACAGATCGCCCCCCCCCCACCCCCCGCCCATCAACCCCCTCTTCACTTCACACTAGCACGCACGTTCTCAACAACCGAGCGTTATGACGCCATTTGTATTCATCGCGCGGGCTAATGTATAAATGCTCCCGCAACTTAAAATATGGGTATGTTAGGAGCAGGGCTGGGAGAGGGAGGGGGAGGGGGGGTTCCCTTTCATTCCAAATGTACCCCAACAGAAAGATGCGACGAACGGTCTTCTCTTGCTGCGAGAAACTCAAAACAAAGAAATAAAGAGAAACGGTAAAGGAGACCAGGGATGAATGTTAGTAATATCGGAGGGGATGAAATTCCCCGAGAGATTCATCCCCCTCCCCTTTTCCCTTTATACAAATAATGAGCCCGATAGTTAATTAGAGCAAGCCTAGTTTTTTTTTTCTTCAAATAATATACCTTCCATTTCGTAATTGGTAATCCTATCTTGCGTTGTTGTTATTGTTATTGATACGGTGGTGCGGGACTGTTTTATTGAAATGTACGACTTATTAGTTAGGGTTATCCTAGAGGCTTCTCCCCCTTTCACGACACACAATTAGCGAGAAGTGATATCGATTACAAACGTTCTGGACCAAAATGTACTAGTGTTGATATTTGATTGGTGATTCGCATGAGTTAACAATTCTCCTAGCACACAGTTGGAAGCTGTATAGAGGGCGAGATTTTGAGTTGATGCAGTGTTTTTCACAAATTGTGGTACGCTTACCCTAAAGGGTACGCGACGTACTTTATGATCGTGATAAGACTAGTAAGCCAATTAACAACGATTTAGACTTGATATAATGGGTTTTCAAAATTAATTTTTTTCACGCGGTTAAAGTTTTGTCTGCACTAAGGTTTTATTAAAATTTGGAATGACCAATTATGTTTGTATTGTACAAAATATTAGGTATATCTCTTTTTAGCACCGCGTCTTACCACCTGTTCAGGTTATAAGCATATGTAATAACTACACTAATAAGTTAAGGCTGGGGAAGTTTGAATTTAGAAGAAGTGTGCCCTCATTGGTGTGAAAGGAGAGTGGACAAAATTTATGAAAATCCACCCTCAGTACACCTAGCCGGGATTCGAACCCAAAACTTCCTGTCTAGTCTATTGCAAGAGTGACGCCTTATGTTGTGTATTACAATTTAGTTTGTAGTTAACACATTATTTTTAAATATAAGAATATCCATTGAATAAAAAATAACTAAAGCTGCACGGATAGAATAAAAAACATATAGCTAGATTTTAATTAAAGTAAAGTTTAATTTTAGTTATAAGCTGCTTTCACCAAAGAAACATATATTAATTTTTTGAGCACTTGCCATGTAGAGTTTTAATATAAATAACATAATAATTTTCTATTAAGTATTTCACTATAATTTTAAACCATCTCACTTTTTTTTATGAAAAAAAAATCCAAACCATACTATTTATATTAAAGACTGATGTCTTCTCGTGTTTTTAGCAGGTATAAATAAATGTCAAAAACTAATATGCATTTTATATTTCTAAATATTCATAAATGAAAGAATTTTGTGAATAATCTTCAAAGGAATATAAAAATATGCGAGTGTAGAAATATTTCCCCAACCTTTGCATAGCTAGCTATGTTTATACATTTTTCCTTCTATATATTTACGGTCAAAGGCGAACTAAAAAATGGCAGTCTCGTCTTGTCTGGTTAACCGATGACGGTGAGATCAGGGTTCAAGTCCCATCCTAGTGTATTAAGGTTTGTTTTTATTTACCAAAAGGTTTCCCCACTCTTTATTTGAAAAAAAACAACTGATGCGGGTATACGTTATTGTTATTAAAACCGCTTATTACTGTCCGTTCGGGTTATACGCACTTACGCTAATGTGTAATGGTAGGGTGGTGGTGAGATGAAATGGAAGACCTACAGTTTAACGTGGGATCCGAACCACGTTGGAGGCCTGGACTTACCCACATTCACAAGTTGTGATTAATACACGTCTTGTCAGAGGTGAATGAAGGGTTTGGTAATCAGATAAATTCGTGCCGGGACCTAGGATTGAACCCCGGACCCCCAACACAGAAGTCCGACACCTTACCCCTAGCCCGCCAGGTCACCAGTTATATACTTTCTCAAAATTCTGCCTTCCTCATCCCAACCCCATTAATGTAAATACTTGGATAACATAGGTGGGTGGTACAGGAACTGTCTGTAACAGAGAGCGTCAAGTGCCTATGCTCCTCAAAAAATGTCAGTTAAAATCCTAATAGCGTTAAAAGAATCTAGTCTTCATGTGGACGCGGAGCCAGGAAATAAAAAAGCTTTCTCTACTTACTAATTACTAGAATCCGTTTGTTTTCCATCATCATTAGAACGACCTCCTCCCCCGAGTTCTGAGATATAACGACGGTCTTTAGGTGTTCGTTACCTCCCCCACACTATCCCGCCACAAGCCAACATGACCTAATTAGCCGCGTGGCTAATTAGACTGCGTGCGCGCGTACGATATTTACGTACAGTCTGCGGAAACAATAGCGACGTTCCTTGTTGTTGTCCGTCAAAGAGACTTGTTGTCATTGTTAAGTTGACCGGACGGGCTCACAGTACCTTGTGGACACAACAGCTCGACCACCGGCATCCGGTGACTCTGGGTCGACCCCAGCCGCAGTCTAGATAAGTGTCAGGCAATAGAATGAGCTGACGGGGTCGAATATCGGCCTAGTGAAATGGAGGTGAACTAACTCATATGATCTGCGGTTTCTTAATTCATTTTTAGTGCTAGTGTGGTTGCATATAGACTTGACTACCCTCCTCGCCTCTAATAATCCATAGATTATGCCGTTACATCACTATTTATGGAGTTAAAATGTATAAACTAAATAAAAAGTACCAATGATAGCATAAAAATAAATCATTTTATCAATAAAGTCCATCATAACTATTTGACTTTTAACACAGTTGTTAGGAACATAAACATAAAATGTACCCAATTTCGGATTAAATTAAATTAAGAATTTAAATCATATTTTAAGACTAGAGTAGGTCTGATTCTTCACTAAGAATTGATTGATTTTTTTTAACCGCTACTCATCCGAGCCATTAGCATTTAGTTTAATGAAGTGTGTTGAGGAAGGTACAATTAATACAAATAATATAAAATATTCCAGCATTTACTCGGAGGAAGTGAGAAACCATAAAAGGTGAAAACATCCTCTATACACCGGTTGGAATTTGAACCCTGACCTCCGTGTCACTAGCAAAGCAGACTAGACTAGTTTGACGTGCACGTATCCGACGATAAGATATTTCATCACGAAAAAGAAAGAGTATAGGTAAACTTTATTATTACTTTAAATATAGTATATTTAAGCAGCATATATGTCTATAATATAACTTAGATACAAAAATATAATAATAATAATATTTAGCACCGCGTCTTACTAACCGTTCGGGTTATACGCTTTAAGTACTAATTACTCTAATGGATTAGGAATTGGGAAGGTTGAATTAGAGGAAGTGAACCCGCATTTGCGTGGAGGGAGAGTGGATAACCATTTAGGAAAAACCACCCCTAGTTCACCCGACCGAGATTCGAACCTCTATCTCCCCGTCCTCAGAAGTCGAGCTCAACACGACAAGCGCGTTAGCCAACTACGCCACCGAGGCGGGTATATATTATAATAGCCCTAATATATATTCAACATATGTTGGTAAGCAATTAAGTAATAATTTTCTCTAACAGACAAACTATGTTGAAAATATTAAAACAAAATGTATATACATAAAAAAAATATAATTTTTCAAACTTTCTAAGATATAATTACTTATATTTAATCAAGATTATCTTTATAAGATTAAAACAAATTGCAAAAGACATTTTTTTTTAATCTCAAGAATTACTAAACTATAAATCTGTCTGTAAAAAGGTTTATCGATTGTAATTTAATTTGCGGCTGCCAGCAACAAGGATTTTATTATTACCTGATTCATCATCCAATTTGAAACCTGAGGAACACCCAAATTGTAAAAAATAACGTAACTAATCGTTAGGCTTAGAGTAATTGAATGAAAATCAAGTCAACGAACTCCCTAACAATCAAGTCATAAAGTACTGAACCATTGGTAGAAAATAATGTATGTTTGTTAGAAAGGGAAGGAAAACTTTGAAGAAAGTGGAATGCCATTGAAAAAATAAGATGAAGCGCTTTGGTTGTCCTGAAGGACTCTAGACAAGACAATTGTGGGAGTAAAAAGAAGGGAGGACATCTTGAGGCAGCTGTTCATTAGGCTTAACAATTATTCTGTCCTCCACCCTTTTCAGCGAAAAGGAAGGTTTGTACAGTCCAAAGCACAAAAACTGAAGAGAAGATTTTCTCATTTATTTTTATTTATTTTTTGTACCGAGTCTTACTACCTGTTCAGATTATACGTCAGAAGATAAATTGAGTCTTTGTATTACATGGAGATGAGTTGGTTTTAAACAAGGAAAATAAAATGTCATTCTTATGTTATTGTTAATTCTTAAAATAATGTTTTAAATAAAAATAATCAAGGGAAATTTTTAGTTTTTTAAGGAGGGTGTATAATTTTAGATGGGGGGAGGGCCGGGGGGTAATGTAATTTTTGAGGCTGACAATTACGCAAACGGCTGTAGATTTTGGAACCAGTATTATATTTTTAATTGCGTTTTTTGACTACCTGTATTTTATTTTTGAGGCTGACAATTACGAAAACGGCTGTAGATTTTGGAACCAGTATTATATATTTAATTGCGTTTTTTGACTACCTGTATTTTATGCGAATGGTGTTGGTATATATATATCAGCATGTTATAATAAATGTCAACAATTTATAAATATTATTTTAAACAATATAATAATATAAGCATATTTATAAACATGCGAATAATATTATAGATTGTTGACATTTGTTTTTTTTAAATGCACACCATATCGAAATTATTAAATAGTTTTAAGAATTATATTGTGTTGTTTAGAAAATAATTTAAGAATTTTTAGGGCTACACACAGTTGGATTTAGAACTACTTTTTTTTAGCGTAAACGTTTTAATCAGTGTCAGAACCGCTAATACTGAAGTAAAATTTTAAGAGAAAATTCTCTTCCTCAGTGATATGTATAACTGCAAATACTAAGCGAAAATTTATTTGTTAAAAGATTCATTAAATACTAACTTGATATGACATTTATCTATTTTATATAGGCCTACATTATTTCAGGCACACTCTAATGTAACCACCCTTATTTTTTTTCAGAACTTAACATTTTGTGTATTACATTATTATTATTATTATTATTAGCACCACGTATTACTACCCATTTGGGTTATACGCACTTACGCTAATGTGTAATGGTAGAGTGATTGTGAGATGAAATGGTAGACCTACAGTTTAACGTGGAATCCGAACCACGGTGGAGGCCTGGCATTCCCCACATTCACAAGATGTCTTGTCAGAGGTGAAGGAAGGGTTTGGTAATCAGATAAATCTGTGCCGGGACCGAGGATTGAGCCCCGGCCGCCAGCACAGAAGTCTGACACCTTACCCCTAGCCCACCAGGTCACCTGTACGTTAAATTATCCAATGAAATTGTTATTTATAAAGATTTGTATAGAGTGGTAGATTTCAACTAAAATGTCAACAATTCAGGAAACAAAGCATTGTAATGATATTGATTTATCCACTTCATAAATATAAATTAATCCTTTCATTTAAATTGGCTTTTAGATTTTTACTATTTCAATGTTCCCTAAATGTAATGTATATTAAATCTGAATATTTTCATAATTTGGCATTTATTATGAATTCAGATTTTCGTTTCTAGTTGCTAGTCAGAAACTGAATTCGTTAACTCTTGAAGAACATATTGCTAGAAAATCATCGTTTTTACTCTCAAACTTCATTAGAAGAGTTGTATTGGTTCTTGCGTCCATTCTGTGTGGCTCATTAAATATTTAATGTGTGCATTTTACTTCCTCATACTAATCTTGCAAACTTATGTCTATCAAATTTACCATCTACTCAAATAGTTTAAAATAAGTTGTACAACAAAATCATACATACTTTTTTTAAATGAGATATTTCAAAGTTATAAAAATCAATCATCAGTAAAATACCTTTATAATTTTATATGAATAGCTTTTTTTATAAAAAGAGACGCGCATCTTTATTTATTTTCTAAACACTATCCAGATACCCATTTTAAACTAAATTTTCAGATGCATTTTAGAAAAACTTTAAATTTTTGGAAATCAGACAATAGCGGAAAACCATTACATACACTAATACCAAAAACACAAGTATAAGGTGCTATTTATCATGTGAAACATTCCTCAGATATCAAATTTGAACAAAATCTGTAGACATTTAAAAAATAATAATTTCAAAAATCAATCACCTGCTGTAAATTACCCTTAATTTTAGAGTTGAGAGTTTAAAAAAAAATTATTCGGCCTCAAGTTATGATTATATAACATCTAAATAGGACTATCAAATTTGAACAAAATCCATAAGACTGTTTCGGCTGTACCCCCATAAATATTGTAAGACCCCACATTTTGAGTCTAGAGATCGAAATAATTTATAACCAACATTGGTTGGATAAAGCTACCAACATTTAGATCCCAGCTGTTGAAATAGATAGCATCTGTCAAAAATAACTATAAAGTACAACTCAAGTTGCATGAATGTATAGGGATATCACTATTAACATTTAGAATCGATATAGAAGGTTCTTAAACCGGAGGACAATATATATAAATACGAGCTTTTGCACCCGGTTTTATTTTCTACAGGGACTATCCACAATTAATTACACTATTCACTTTACTTAGCACCACGTCTAACTACCCGTTCGGGTTATACGCTTAAACTAATTACGCTATTGTATTAGGAATCGGGAAGGTTTAATTTAGAGGAAGTGAGACCGCTTTTACATGGAGGGAGATTGGAAAACCATTTAGGAAACACCACCCCAGTTCACCCGACCGAGATTCGAACCTCGGCAGTCAAACTAAACACGAATCTTCCGCTTTAGCCAACTACGCCACCGAGGCAAGTAATTACACTATCGAGGAAGGAGTAAATAAGGGCGGAGCGAGAGTAAATGTACCCACATTTTTGTGAAGGAGTAGTGGTAAACCACATAATAAAACAACACCCTTATTTCCCGCCAAGAGGGATTTGAACCCTGATTTCCCCATCATCACCAATCCAGTTCTTTTTCGAAAGCTATGCCTAAAGCTTACCGCGAACTGAATCAGATAGGAACAGATCGGAGCGGCCGGTATTGGAACCTTATGAACAGAAAGTAGTTTTGTATGTAAATCAGAATTCACGTCAGTCGGAAGACAGTAACTAGAAGAAAAAATAAATAAATAAAGAGTCTTTGACATTGGTGACCTGGCGGTCTAGGGGTAAGGTATCAGACTTCTATGCTGGCGGCCGGGGTTCAATCCTCGGTCCTGGCACAGATATATCTGATTACCAAACCCTCCCTTCACCTCTGACAAGACATATTGTGAATGTGAGGAATGCCAAGCCTCCACCGTGGTTCGGATTCCACGTTAAACTGTAGGTCCTCCATTTCATCTCACAATCACCCTACCATTACACATTAGCGTAAGTGCGTATAACCCGAACGGGTAGTAAGACGCGGTGCTAATAATATTAATAATAATCTTTGACATTTTAGCCCGCCGACGAGTTAAGTCTGCCCTTAAAATTTCAGAGATTTCCTCCCAAGTATTTTCCTTCACAGCAATTATTAAAATGTTTGTTGGCAATGTCATAAATTATATGGTACAAGTAATATTGAACCAAATAAAAATGATTCTTTATCCAAATAAATATTTTAAAATAAACAAAAATCTTCGAGAAACAGGAAACTAAAATTAACAGGTGTATAGCTGATCTAGAAAATAGAGGATGCTGCTATATTTTAGTCCCCGAGTTGGCATGCGCATAGCTTCGAAATCTATCAAAATTGCCCCTCCCTGGCAAACCGATTTGTTTCGTCCCGATCGGACGTGACATCCAGAACAGATCCGAAGGGCGGCAAGCTTAAGACCACGCGGCCACCGAAGCGGATCACAAGTTTATTCTCTTTACTTGCATGAGTAAATAATATAAGATACTTTTATCTTTTAAATTTTACTCAAACTTTGTCAGTGCGGAACGTGGATAAATTATCAAACCCGGTTAGTCGAGTTTGCCGGTGACGGGTAGGTTGAGATTTGAAGCCCGGTCAGTGATACTAAAGATCATTTTTATTTAATAGTTTTCCACTCTCCCTACGCGCGAATATGTGTACATTTCCTATAAATTCTATCTTAGTTATTTATCTTAATATACCCGTATAGCTTTAACAAGTATTGAATGACACAGGGTTAAAAAAAAACACCTTTTTCTCATTTTGCGCTCTGCTAAGTATATTTTCAATAGTGCCTCCCTTTGTTCGATAAATAAATATATGCCTTTATAGAAGTAAATTATTCAGCATTACTTCAGTTCCCCTAGTAACCACCACCCCTACCACTCCCCTAAAAAAGATATAGATAGGTCATTAGTTGAGCACAATACTTCCAGTGAGAACAGTTTTGGACCTTGAATTTTAATTTGTATTATGTTTAGTTGGTAAATATTTGTATCTAAAACATTGTAGTTTTCTTGTTAATATAAAACTGTTGGTTTCTTCTCGCTTTTTATAACTCTCATATTTTGTGGTTTTATATAATAAGATTGGATGTTTTAAAAAAATGTGAAGACAAGAACTGTAAAGATGACATGACATTTTCAAGTGTGTTTGGGCTATAAATAATCGTTTAAAAAACGTTAGTGTGTCATTGAAATTAATATTAAATGATGACCACACACAAACCAAGAACTTAACCATTTTTAAAGTAACAGTCCTTAAACTGACACATAATAAGATGAAAAATAAATATATTTAAGACATTAATTTGAAAGTCTTGTTTGGGAAATCTCTTCGTCGTTCTAAGTCGAGATAATAAACCCGCATTGGTGGGCACGTGAGCGATGTTATCAAACACGTTTGGTGGTGATTGTGACGGGGAGGTCAAAGTTCAAATAACGGCTGTATAGAGTGTTTGTTTCGTAAGTAGTTTAACACTCTAACATCAAACAAATGGTGTGTGTTTTAATTAAATTATACCCTCCACATCCATACATTATTTGTGTAAATTTACGGATAGACCGGATGGTTGTAAGACATGGAGCATAAAAAATATTTAAGAACAACATAGGAGGATTTTTTTTAATGTACACAATTTTTATGCGGTCAACACTAATATAATGTTTCTTAGGTATTATTTTATCGGTATTTCGGTCGGGTGAACTGGGGGTGTTTTTTCCTAAATGGTTTTCCACTCTCCCTCCACGCAAATGCGGGTTCACTTTCTCTAATTCAACCTTCCCAATTCCCAATCCATTAGCGTAATTAGTACTTAAAGCGTATAACCCGAACGGGTAGTAAGACGCGGTGCTAAATAATAATAATAATTTATCTGTATTGATTATATATGTACAAAATGACAGAATGACTTGACGTATGTATATATGAAAGAGATACCACTCTTAATTCAGTGGGTGTTTTGACACCACGACTGCCTGATCAGTTTTATACGCATGTATAATATATTACTCTAATAGGGTGAGAGATGAGATTGGAAGCATTTTAGAGGTAATTTATCAGCATGTGCGTGGAAGGAGAGTGAGAAATCATTTAGGGAAAACCGCCCTCAGTATACCTGGCAGGAATTTTAGCCCTGATCTCCCCCTTCATGATCAGGCCAGCCTGACACATGAGTGAAGTCTTAAAGCTTGCCGCACTCTTGCTCGGATCGGATCGGATCGGATCGGAATGGAATGGAACTAATCAATTTACAAGGAAGGAATATTTTGACGGACTCCGAATCCATGCGCATGCGCCCTCAGCAATGGATTATTGCATCATCTCCACGTGATCATTTTACACCGGTTTATGTTCCGTTTCCTGTTCCTCGACAATGTTTGCTTATTTTAAAAAATGTCTTCGGACGAAGAAATAATCTATTTAGTTCAACAGTATTTTATCATTATTATTATGATTAATAATAATATTTAGCACCGCGTCTTACTACTCGTTCGATTTATACGCACTTACGCTAATGTGTAATGGTAGGGTGATTGTGAGATGAAATAGAGGACCTACAGTTTAACGTGGGATCCGAACCACGGTGGAGGCCTGACATTCCCCACATTCACAAGTTGTGATTAATACACGACTTGTCAGAGGTGAAGGAAGGGTTTGGCAATCATATAAATTTGTGTATGAATAATTGATGCACAGTCCTGTTTTTTTTTCTTTATGAATAGCAAAGATCTTATCTTCTGTCAATATATTTCGTCGAAAGCTCCACTAACGCATCCTAACACCAAAAATAATGGGATAGTGTATTACACTGTGCACACGAATTGCGTAACAACTCATCCAAGGTTTGTAATACCCTTACAGGAACTAAAAATTAAATTCATAATGGCTTTGTTCAAAATGGGAAATAGAGGCTAGGTTGGGTTAGTAGTTGAATGGGATTATAGATTGTTCCAAAATTCATTTGCACCGGCTGACAGGTATAATTTATTCCGCAATTCGGGTGTGTCCTAATTGAATTCTTGCTGACAGGCATACTTTATTCCTCAATTCGAGTGGGCCCTAATTCAATGCTTGTTGACAGGTATACTTTATTTCGCAATTCGAGTGGGCCCTAATTCAATGCTTGCTGACAGGTATACTTTATTTCGCAATTCGAGTGGGCCCTAATTCAATGCTTGCTGACAGGCATACTTTATTCCCCAATGCAAGTGCGCCCTAATTGAATGTTGGATGACAGGTATACTTTATTCCACAATTAGAGTGGGGCCCTAATTGAATTCCTGCTGACAGGTATACTTTATTCCGCAATTCGAGTGGGCCCTAATTCAATGCTTGCTGACAGGTATGCTTTATTCCCCAATTTGAGTGCATCCTAATTGAATTACTGCTGACAGGTATGCTTTATTCCCCAATTTGAGTGCACCCTAATTGAATTACTGCTGACAGGTATGCTTTATTATCGCAATTCGAGTGGGCCCACGTTACATACACTATGTTGTTGTCATTCAGAATATAGGGAAGCCACTTAGAAAACAGTATCACCTTTAAAGTATCAACAAGGTAAAGAGGAATGTTGAAAGTAAAGTTTGTCGACGAGTAGTCTGCATGTACTACATGTGTGTTGGAGGGTGGAGTTAAGAGTGAAGCGCTCTGGCACTTTGTTATGCGATACATTTAGGGTGGACAATGTTTTACCGGGAAGTAGGGTTCGGGTTGCCAGAGTGCCTGGACCACCAAACTTGTCCCATCTCTCATTGGTTCAGAATACATCTCAAACGTGAACACATTAGAACGACAACATCAAGACAATGACATTTTACCTGCATTGTTGTGTGTCGCCTGATAAACTTAATTGTCTCGACAGTATACTATAGTAAGGGTTACGGAAGAAGGGACAATTTAAAAAATATATAAAACTTTTTTTTTGTGGTCAACTTTAATAATATTTTACTATATTTTTAGTGTTATTTTAAAGGTTTGATAATATCTATCGGTGACCTGGTGGACTGGGGGTAAGGTGTTGGACTTTTGTGCTGGGGTCTAGGGTTCAATCCTCGGTCCCGGCACAAATTTATCTGATTGCCAAACCCTTCCTTCGTCTCTGATAACTTGTATTAATCACAACTTGTGAATGTGTGGAATGCCAGGCCTCCACCATGGTTCGGATTCCACGTTAAACTGTAGGTCCTCCATTTCATCTCACAATCACCCTACCATTACACATTAGCGTAAGTGCGTATAAATCGAACGGGTAGTAAGACGCGGATAATAATAATATCTATCAAATGTCGCACAAGCCGATTCCAAAGTTGACGTATAAATATATTTAAGTAGTTTTAATAATATATTTTTTCCTGCCCAAAGTTATTCAAGAACTGTTGAGGTCACCATGAGAAGAAAATAAAACTCTAGGTTTGTATGGAAGAAATATTTGATTTTGTTTGACCAATGAAATGTTTTGCTATAAATACTGCAAAAACCGTGACCTTTTATCGTGTCCCCTACATTTCCACTTTAAGTATAAACTTTTGAGTACTACCGATATTTAGAGTTTATTCAACCATTTTCCATTCAACTATTATTTTTTATCATTATTATTATTATTATTATCACCGCGTCTTACTACCCGTTCGGGTTATACGCACTTACGCTAATGTGTAATGGTAGGGTGATTATGAGACGAAATGGAGGACCTACAGTTTAACGTGGAATCCGAACCACGGTGGAGGCCTGGCATTCGCCACATTCACAAGATGTCTTGTCAAAGGTGAAGGAAGGGTTTGGTAATATTTTTTATCACCACGTCTTACTACCCGTTCGGGCTATACGCTGATGTACTAATTACACTAATGATTTTAGGAACAAGGACGGTCATATTTATGTGAAATAAACCCTAATGTTTGTGGAGGGACAGTGGAATACCATTTTGGAAAAACCAACTTTGGTACACCCGACCAAGATTCCAACCTTGATCTTCCAGTTGTCAGCAGTCTGGTATATTGCGAGAGTAGCACCTTAGACCATGCGGACACCGAAACGGGTTTTCCTTTTTTTATATATATATATATATATATATATATATATATATATATATATATATATA
>CABFOW010001615.1:23439-35370 GCA_902141385.1 Timema californicum
TATATATATATATATATATATATATATATATATATTATGTGTACTGAGATTTTGTGTTATCTCCCTAGACTAGACTGACTAGGATCAAGAGTCAGAGGTAAATCAGTCTTTCATTCAATTTGAACTTCTTGCTATTTCGCATACCCTGGAATTCGGAAGTGAATCAATTCCTCACTCGCTCACTCTTGCAATATACTGGCCTACCAATGACGGGAAATCAAATCCCAGTCGGGTGTATTGAGGTGGGTTTTCCACCCTCCCTCCACGCAATCGTAGGTAAACTTCTTCTAAATTCAACCTTACTTATCCCTAACACATTAGCGTGATTTTTTAATAGGCGTATAACACAAACGGGTAGTAATATGCGATGCTAAATAAAATCCCCATTCGACTATTATTATTATTGGCACCGCGTCTTACCACCCATTCGGGTTATACGCACTTACGCTAATATGTAATGGTAGGGTGATTGTGAAATGAAATGGAGGACCTACAGTTTAACGTGGGAATCCGAACCACGGTGGAGGCCTGGAATTCCACACGTTCACAAATGGTGATTAATACACGTCTTGTCAGAGGTGAAGGAAGGGTTTGGCAATAAGATAAATCTGTGCTAGGACAGAGGATTGAACCCTGGGCCCCCAGCACAGAAGTCTAACGCCTTTCCCATAGACCACCAGGTCACCTGACCTTAACTACTTTTTGTGTTTTCTCATACAAAGATATTGGTTAATCCCCTATACTAACCTATTTATACGGTATCAAAATACGTTTCTTAGCCTTTTAGTTGAAAATCATTCAAAAACTGAACAAAAGGTATAAACTAATAGCTACTAATTTCTATAGTCTGTTATAATGAGTTAGAAGGTATTGTTTTGGAGAGAATTAAAAAAGTGAATCTTCCACAACAGCCTAAAATCGTTTGAATGCCTCCCCTAGATTTTTATTTCACCTAATATTGTACCTTTGTAATGATTTATTCCCTGGAGATTGAGATATGTTATTTTGTAAGTATGATGGCGGAGTTTGTACTGTAGGTCCACAAGGAATTCAATCGGGTGTGAGAGGGTGGAGATTCTTCCGGCGCTATTTTTGTCACGACCGCCACTTCATCACGGCCATCCAGTCTGTTAGGTTAAAACCGCTCTCCATCATCCCTCCCCTACCACCCCCACCTGCTGGAAACACAGATACCGGCGACTCATTTTGTTATTAAAACCGCTCTCCATCATCCCTCTCCTACCACCCCCACCTGCTGGAAACACAGATACCGGCGACTCATTTTGTTGACCTACCCTGCGTTTACACAGACATTCTGAATTATGGTGCGGTAAATATATGACCCATCTTGAAAAAAATCTGGGTGAATCTATTGCTCTCGTCTTCTGAGTGTGTCGCGGCTACCGAGGAGAGAGATTCGGGGCTCAATCCCAAGTTTATTTTTGCGCCTCATCTTAGTACCCTATTCGGACTAAACATTTATTTACTCTAATTAGATAGGTATGAGGAAAGTAGAATTTAGATTAAAATATGTTTGAATTTTAGTGGAGTCAAAGTGGGAGAAAATTAAGGGGGAAATGCCTTAGCACACCTTGTTTAGATTCAAACCCTGACCTCCACATGATCGGCAAAGCAGACAAGACGGTACTGGTGCCTTTGTTCACATACCCACAGGTGAGTGTGGTAGTTTATAAAATTATGTAATGTGTGTTTGTAAGTTTAACACAGCAATTAGTATACTTATCTATAAGGCCACGCGCGCACATGCAACTACCAAGTCGGCAGATTAAATAGTTTGCGCCTTGATACAAACTCTCTGCAACTCTGAAGTTGGCCAACCTGATTGTAACCTAAAGCTTTCAACGCGTCTGCGCGCACCTGCAATGAAAAGTCGGCCGACTTAACACTTCTCCTCTCCCAGTTTAGTCTACGTTGATGAAAATTTTTGTTTCAGCGAATAATTTGCTTTTGTTTTAATCAAGAGAAATGGACGCCGACCAGGAATGGACTGATAAATTTATTGGCACAATCGAAAGTAGACCGGCTTTATTTAATAAGTCAATAAAAGATTCTGATAAAAATGTGAAAGAAAAATTATGAAACAAATTGTGTGAGATCATAATTTCTAATTGGGGTGAACTAAGTACTCAAGATTGAACAATAAAAAGTATGTAAAATCATGATTCTTGTAATTTAGTCCATGGCACGACTGGTGGAAAAAAGATTTAGTTGGACAACTTTTTGTTGAATGTGCGCGGACATCTCAATCAACCAACTGTCCAGTCGGCTGGTGCGCGCGGAGCTATCAGTTGGCCGATCAAATAGTTGGCCGACTAAAAATTGCATGTGCGCGCGGGGCCTAATTGGACATACAGGATGATTTTCAATGAGCGTGCCAAAATTAAAATCTTGGAAGATGGTGCTATCACGACTTGTTTGGTATGTTGATATCCCCGTAAGCTGCTATGAAACTTCAGACATTTGAAGTGTTGCCTGAATTCCAGGCAACTTTTCTGGCGTGCCAGATGGTGGCGTTGGCACTACCGAAACGTAGTCCCTCATCCAACCTCAGGTCACATGATTTCTACTTTATATATTTTATTTACTTATTTATATATACTTTATTTTGGTACATTTTGGGCAAAGTTAAGGCTAGTGTGCCTTGCCTTACACTCAGCCAATACATAAACTAAACAAGCTTATAATAACAATAATAACTATAATTGACTGCGAGGGTGTCCCAATACACAGAATACAGATTCGTGCCATAAAGGAGTGGAACAGAACTGGAGGATTGCACATTCAGATAGATCGCTGACATGCGCCTTATTTACGAGTTCCTTATACCAATATAGTTGTTGTAGCAACATCTTTCACCCTTTTCATTTTGGCAGAATCGTTCAAAATCGCCCTGTAACTAACCTTTGAGTGTGACTATCCAACCAATGTGTAGGCACAAGTAAGGAAGAATTTATTTGTATTCTTCTACTTACGTGAAAGGAGTGTTAGAAAAAATTTAGTAAAAATACATATTCCCAGACCTGCTTTGGTGACCGCATGGTCTAAGGCGCTACTCCCGTAGTATACTAGACAGGCGATGACGGGCAGATCGAGGTTCGAATATCAGTTGGGTGTACTGAGGGTGGTTTTTCCTAAATGGTTTTCCACTCTCCCTCAACGCAAATTTATGTACACTGCCTCTAAATATAACCTTCCTAATTCCTAAAACCATTTGCGTAATTAGTCCATAAGCGTATAACCCGAACGAGTAAAAAGACGTGGCGCTAAAAAAAAATACTCCGAACTCCTGGCCAAGATTCGAACCCAAACGTCACCCGTCACTTGCGATCCAATTTTTAGCGTGACTGAAGCCTTGAATCAAGAATCCACCGATGCGACATTGAGTGTAATAACCTTGTCCTCTGTAGTATTCCAAGACTTTTTATTTGCAATTAGTAAAGTTTCCTACATTTAACAATAGAGTAAGTAAGAGGCATGTAATGGATTGATAATTATAACTAACATTTATTGGCATAACTAGACTGTTAACTTATATTTGAAGAATGTAAATTATGTATATCTATTTTACGCTAACGATTAGATTCTTAGTTTAGATTAATAATTTCCTAAAGAAAATGTTTATGGATCTGGAAAATACGTTCAAGGATACAGTACATTAAATTTGTTAATCTAACAAATTTACTTTATTAAATAATAATATTACTAAACATAACTCTTAAATCACTAGTAAAATTATATTAAATAAAAAATTGCATTGGGGAAGAAAATAAATAATTAAAAGAAAACTTAATTTTGAAATTTTACATAAAATCAAGTTGCCACTAAAATTATGTTTAACCTAAATTGTTTTGTTTTTTTCTATATTCCATTTTTGACTCAGTTTAAAAGTTAGGTTGTTTTGTGAGCCTTGCGACGAATTATATTGACACCACATCATCTCTCCATAAGACTCTTCAGTAATTTATCTACTGAATCGACGCAACAAGGACTAATTGACCTAGGTAGGTCAATCCGCGCCTCTACCTTCAAATCAACTTGAGGCTCCCTCTACCTCCTCCTCCTTCACTCCCTCCACCCACCACTTATTTTTCATTCGCCATGCATGTGGTCTTCCCCCTCCCCCTCATCTAATCTCATATACATACAAGGAGGAGAGGGGGGGTTTCGTCTGTGTTCGAGATTTGTGTCGGTCAGACACTACCCCTCCCCCTCACCCTGTCATTCTCGACCCGCGCCACAAGGCGCACAGGGTCTGTCTCTCTACCTGATCATTTTGGAAGTCGAGGTGAAACTTTAGAGCAATTCAACAGGCGCGTCATTACAATACAATGCCTTGTTTTCAAACATTCGTCCCGGCTTGGAGTTAACCTCATTATCTCTCTCAACAAGGTAACGGCAGCTATATGGCTTGTAGGATGGGCACGGCAAACCTACGGCTTACATGTGGTTCTCTATAGGCGGCCTCAAGACCACATAAGGCCCGTTTCACTTACCGGTTGAAGGTATTAACTTATAACTTTTCTTCTCCCTCGAATTGTTTTAAAGTTTAAAATAATATTACATAAAACAAATTGTTTTTTTAAATATACTAAAAATTAAATCGGAAATGAACTAAAAGTGTTAAGAAGTTTGCAAAAGATTGTGGTACTTTATCGTTGGTATTATAACTAATTATTTATATCTGTAAAGGTTAAAAAATAAAATTGGAGAAACTTATTATAATTATTGTTCTTCAGCCAAAAATACAAGCATATCTCACACTTACAACAGGTTAGGAGACCACCGTCGTAACTCGAAAATCGTCGCAACTCGAAGAAATACTTTTAATTTTCACTCATCGAATCATGTACTTCCCTGCATCGTCACAGCCTTGTGTTTGTGTGTTAGTATAGGCCTCTTCGAGTATTTCTTTCATTTTCATATATTTGAGGTATTTAACTAACGTACCCTTTCTGAAACATCTAATTATATCAGTACACGAGAATTTCTATGAGCGAGAGCAAAAGAACCTAAAAATATTGTTGGGAAAGTTATACCTTCCAAGGTTATTTTACATTATAAATCGACATGAGAACAATGGCTTTACTTCCAATCCGAAGGAAGTTGTGCTACAGATTTTTATCGCTCGGGAAATATCCATCGACCTTCTTCGAGAAAAAGAAGACAAAGCGGTTGGATAGATAACTAAATCCATGTTATCCTCGCCCGTCGTCATTTTGGGTAGGGGAGGAAATTTTCGTTTTGTTTCATAGATTTCCAAATTTGCCTGATGAAGATATCCCCCATCATCGAACACTTGTTTGAGGCAATTTTATGAAACAAATTGTTTCGACCGGTGGGTAAGCGGTCTTACTCTTTGAAGACGCTAGGTTGTTGGCATCAACTTCGTGTTGATGCCCATACTACCATCCTTATAGGAATACAAATCCATAAAATCAGAAAACGACCATTTCTTTTAATTTCAATTTCCTGTTCTCACCAAAAAAATCTAACTATTTATAATGTTTTAATAACATTATTTACTCGAAGGATTATAATATATTCGTTTACAAACTGTCAATAGTGAAAATATAAAAGTGTTAAAGAATGGAAAATCTGCGATTGTAGATGGGATCACAAATGAAATGCTTAAAGCCTGTTTTCACGGCGATAGTAAATTGTGATATTTGCTATCCCGATAGTAACTATCACGATATTCTCATCGTCTAAACACGCTACCACTCTCTTTCTCTCACTGTCATGATAGTACTGGTGGTCACGGTGCTCAGGCGTAAGGCACCGGCCCGAAGTATGGCGGCCGGGAAGCACTCTGGGCTTGCGCATGTTTCATATAAACTAGAACTAGACTGTCTTTGCCACCTCCCGGTACTGACAGATACCTAACAATCATCGGGGCGCCTCCACGGGGTGGCCCCTGGGCAATGTGACAGACGCTCGAGTCCGACATAGCTAAAACCCCGACTAGGTTATCTGTGTGTGAGGAGGGGGATACTCCTTTTTCGACACGCACTAAGCCATTGCTAGTGCGTACCCGTGTAGTGGGGATAGCTGGTCAGGGCTCGATGTCCTCGCTGGGAACTCCGGTCAGCTGGTCTCAATAAATGGTGCTGAGGGGGCGGCAGCCAAGACGATGGGTGATAATGTTCTGGGGCGTATGAGAACGAAGGTTTGAGGAGACGACTGTTAGGAGCTCAGCCTCCGGACTTCCTCGTGATTGGGCGATCACTAGGAGGGGCCAATTCCACCCTCCACCCGGTCCCAGTGGGATTTTTTTCCTCAACTAACCCAAGACAGGCTGGCATGGAAGGGCTGCTACTGGTTTTTCGGGTGCCCTAGTACCCGTAATGGCACTCGTGGACTTCGGTCCATGTCCAGCGAAAAGATTCCGTCCCGATGGGTATCAGTGGTTGCAATATCAAGGGGGATGGTGTAGCTAGGAAGCCCTTCGGGGGGTCTCTCCGGAGAGTTAATGGATATCAATGTCATGATAGTGCTATCGCGAGAGTTCCTTCAACTATCACCGTGAAAGCGTTTAACAACTCAATCTCACTATAGTGTAGACCATTTTGTGTTTTTGTTTTGAAGAAACTTTGATCTTTTGTGACAGTAGTTCATTGCTTTCTCTGTTATTTTGTCTGTATGCCTTTTTCGTTATGTAGTTATGTCTGCATTCAACATTATAGCCTTGCTATCGCAAGTTCGTTGAGTAGACTATTTGATGCACCAAATTTACTTCTCCTTGCTAACCATTATATGATCCATATTAGTTTATTTTTACGTTGTCTACTAATCTTATTTTCCACTAGTTGTCGTACAACCTCAGCAACGGCCTACACAACTGCTGCCATTTTGTAGCCAACCATCTCACTATTACAGTGTTTTGTTACTTACCGTGAAAACAGCTAACTAAGGTGATAGCTAATATCGCACGCTTTCGTGAGAGCTACTATCGTGATATCGTGATAGTACTATCATCGTGAAACCCTGACTTAAGTATAGGAGCATGCTACTACTTGCCAAATTATGTGAGTTGTTCAATCTATGTGCTGGTGTTTCGAATGTTTCTAATGACTGGAAGAATGGTGTAACTGTACAAAGGAAATGGCAGTAAGAGTGAATGTAAGAATTATAATACAATTAGTTTGTTGAATATTCCAAGCAAATTTTATGGGAGTCTTAATTGAGAGGGTGCGTGAAAAACCTGCGGATAAGATATAGGGGGGAGGGGGCTTCAATGTGGTCTAATGCCAGGTAGAGGTTGCATGGATCAGATATTTGCATTTGCAACAAGTGATTGAGAAATATATGGCAGTAAGAAAGAATGTGAATTGTACATTCGTTGATCTGGAGAAAGTGTACGATCGTGTGAATGAGAATATGTTATGGAATGTTCTGAGAAATTATGGTGTGGATGCATGGTTAGTAAATGCAATTTTGGCGATGTATGATGGAAGTGAAGCGTGCGTTAGAGTGGATGGAGCTTTGAGCGAAAGGTTCGACATTGAACAGGATGTTAGACAAGGTTATGTTATGGTCGTTAAATGTATTTATGGATAAATGTATGAGGGGAGTTTGTGGGGACATGATTACTGTACAAATGGACAATGTTAATGTGAGAGTGCTGCTATATTAATGGCCAAGTATTAAAGTTACTTGCAGAATGCACTAAATCGTTTGAATGGGGCGACAGGTAGAAGTAAGATTCGTATAAATGTATCTAAAACTAAGGTGATAGTTTTCGATAAAGAAATCATTATCAGCTTATTATAAATGGAAAACTGTTAGAACAAGTGAATGATTTTGTGTCTGGGAAGAGTGTTCTGTAAACATTGAAAACTATATAAAAAAAAGGGGGGGCGGCGTTGGTTTGGGCATGTTGAGAGGATGAGTGTGGATCGAGTGACGAAACGAATATATGAAGGTAGATAGTGTGGATCAAAAGCAATAGGTTGACCATGTAAGACATGGTTAAATGTTGTAGACGAATGTATGAAAAGAGAAAAAGTAAGTGTTTTAAGAATAAAAGCGCATGAAGGACTCGGTGCATGGATATTGTTGAAGCAAAGGGAGTATCCAAAGATAAGGAGTGAATTGTGGAGAAAGTTAGTGAGGATGGATTAAGTGCGGATTTTGTTTTTGAGCTATATTCACAGTTTTTTACCTGCCCCGTGAGGGAACGGTGTGATTAGTTATGTATTTAATATATATATATATGAAACACGATCTACGTTACCCAAAGACTAAAATTCACAATATTAAGCTGAATTCTCGTCAATCACATCGGGCTGTTGGTCATTATAATTATTATTATTATATTCATTTGATTATATATTCATATGATTAGCATCGGGGGGAAAGTGGACTAAGTATCAGTCCCATCTAGTCTAGTTTGCCGGAGGTTAGAGTTCGGATTACCACTGGTAGTACTGAGAATTTTTTTTATTAAATGTATTATCACTCTTCCTCCACCAACACCCCACCCGCCCACCATGAAAATTCTGGTACGTTTCCTCTATCTTCCTAATCCCTACTCTATAAGTGAAATTAAATATAAATAGATTGGACGGTGGTAGGAAATGGCGCAATATATGTACATATATATAAATAGATTGTATCACTATATATACTATTATTCATATATTCATCAGGTTTAGAACTTTATTTAGGATCAAAAGTGACTGTTTTGCTACAAATTAGTCTAAGGATACGAAGGGACTTGTAAGTATAAAGAAGTCGATACATTTTTCAAGTAATCGATTACGTAATTAGTTTTTTGCTTACGAAAGTTGTGGAAGCTCCGTCGCTAGACTAATTTACAAGTTTGTAATTTTGTGGATGCGTTAGCCACTCCAATGCCCATCATCGATCTAAAGTACCTCTAATTAAAATGAAAGTGATTTATAACTAGGACGAAGTGTTTTGGCGTAATATTTTGGAGTAAACATAGCTTAAAGCATTAAACTGACAGCTTCTATGTACAGATACCATCATAAAACCTGTAAATTCTACTTGAAAATTTTTAAGAGCTTTATTTTGTTTTGTTTATAATCCGCATGATTTCTCTAATGAGTAAAGTAGAATTTTGAAGAAATATATTCGAGCTCGCGTGATAGGGGAGTGAGAAATAATTTAGGAAACCCCACTCTCAATACACACGACCGGGAATCAAAAATCGACTTTCTTTTCACAAGAAATAAAGTATGGTATATTGTAAGAGTGATTCATTTAAGTTTAGAAATTGTATGACCAAAAATGTGGGTCTATTCAATTTTAAAATAAATTGTAAAACTTGACATGGTTCGCGTTTGATGATTTTTAGGAATTTATTTAAAATAAGATAACATTTTTTTCCTTTGGTTTAGTTACTAAAAATATAAAATATCTGACAGATACGCACGAAAACACCGTTCATTTGAATGGGGAACTAGAAAGTTATTTTTATCATTATGTATTTTCTGTCTAGGCTTTGTTCCTGGTTACAGATACAGAAGTCCGGGGCTCAATAACCCGACGCTTCCAGATCTCCTGTGAAGCAGTGGGTTTATAACGGAGTCAACTTAGCTTCGTGAGGTCATAGGAGAAGCTACTTACATGAAACAGTAGTGGCTCCGATCTAGAAAACTGAGATTAATGGCCAGAGGGCTCGTTGTGCTGGCCACATGACGCCCTCTATCAATATTAAGTAGTATTATCTTCAGACAGTGGTTACTCGATCGGTATGGCTCGATTGCGAGTTTACACCAAGAAGTGTTTTTTTTTAATTCGTTGTGTTTTGGGTCCAAAAAAAATCAAAGATAATCTGTCCTCTTCTAAATAAATATTATCCTATATTTCTGGAGATAGACCATTCATACTTTTAGAGCACCAAATTATTCAAAGAGTTGAAACACAATTATCTTTAAACATTTACACATTATACAGGCTCGAAAGTTTTTAAGCCTGTGATCATACTACAAAATACTCAGTAATAATATATAATTCATACCAGACCTCCAACAAACAGCGCATTGATCCCCAAACCAGCCGGCATACTTACAACCACTAATGTGCCCATGAAAGAGTGTTAAAAACATGTGATTACATCACACATGTAGTGGTAAATTAGTTTTCAATTGCCCTTGTTGAGCTCATAGTGGTGTTTAATGGACAGTCAACGTATTCAATCATCACCTATTATGAACGTTAATAGCATCATTTAAAGGTAGTCATTCCTGATTTTTTTAAAGGTGTTTCCATCTCTTTTTGTCATTACTTTAAGGTGCATGGGATGGAAATTAAAGCATGTTAAGGTTATTTATTTCCTTGGGATTTTTGACATTTTTTTATCTCCCGAAATAAATCAAATATTGCTTTGGTATGGTATATTTAGTATAATTTTTTACGTATATAATAAGTTTTTTAATCTTTGTTATAGCCATTGCGTAATTTGTCCAGCACATTTCTGGTCAAATGTCGCGATGCCCATGACAAATATTCAAGAAATGTCGAGATTACTATGCGTATAAAATTAAACAAAATGTATTTACTAAGCCAATATTTTCTGTATTTTGCCCTGAAAAGGTTTTTTGTTATGAAAAATCTGCATAAATGCGCACTTAAACTCGGATTTCCCTACAACCTACTCTTCCCTTCCCCCTCAGGGGGTTGATATTGTTATGTTGGTTCGCGCTAACTCTTGGCCTCTTTCTGACAGTTCTAAAGCTCCTCAAAATGAGTCAAACATTCATCAACCTCGCGACAAAGGCTTAATTAACTTGAAAAGTTAATAGGTTTAATTACATCACTTACCAACGTGGGAAAAGATGGAAACCATATTTAAAGGGCGGATGGAACTATAAATTTTCTTAGACTCATTAGAACACTCATAATAAAAGGCCAAATTTAACGTGAATAGGGTATATCCTCTAGACCAACATCTTAACTGTGTCGGGCGTGTCTGACTATTGAGCTAGGGGTCCCGGGTTCAATTCCCAACATGGCTGAAAATGTATCATTGATGAAAAATATAGGTTTACCCTTTCACATTGATAAATTAAAGGCCAGGGACTGGATGCTGTGCCTGTTCTAGTCTTAAGTTAGATTATAAGGCATATGAAGTTACGACAGGCCTAGCAAGTCGGCAGTGGAAAAATATATGACTTGAATAAAAAACTGACCTAGGCCATAGACTGGTAACAATAATGGATATAAAGAGTATATAATCTCGCCATGCAATAAACATTAAATGTAAATAATTAAATACTACTGTATAGCCAAATTTTCAAAGAAACAACTTTTTAGGAAAAAATCAACTTCTTTTACGGACAAAATTGACAACATTTTAAAATTTTACTAATATTATTTTATAGGTGTTGGTATCACCTACTAAAAGTAACATCTTATGATTGCACTTCTTGACGTGCGAACAGGGCCGTAGTCAGGGCAGGTGGGGTTTGGGGTTAACCCCCACCGTAGTCAGGGGGTGTGGGGTTGGGGATAACCCCCCCTCCAAAATCTTACTAACAAAATAAGTATGGCCTTGTTTATGGTTCAAACACTATCAAAATTAGGGTACAAATAGAAATTATGGGGCTGTGTTACCACAAAAAGCACTTCAGAGAGCTTCTAGAGGTGTTGAATATTTATAATATTTTATTGCTTTCAGCAGCTGGGGTATATGTTACAATAAAAAGCACTTCAGAGAGCTTCTAGAGGTTTTTAGTACTTAGAATTTTTCCTAGCCTCCAGCATTTGGGGACTGGACCCACCCTGAAATTATTGGCTGGTTACGGCCTTGAGTGCAAATACGTAAAAGTAGATCTAGTAGCGTTTCTAGCTGTCAGATAAGGAAGGCCCTTTCTGTAATTAATATAATAATGGTAGAAATCGGACTGTACAACTTACGTCCGCCTGTGGTAAGGTCAACAACAA
>CABFOW010001615.1:37474-47556 GCA_902141385.1 Timema californicum
CAGATAAATCTTTGCCGGGACCGAGGATTGAACCCCGGCCGCCAACATAGAAGTCTGACACCTTACCCCTAGACCACCAGGTCACCCATCATATTGTTATTCATCAATAAACTCTCTTCATATATAATTTTAAATAAAATAATCAGTAAGCAACCATAAAAAAATATTTGAAAAACAAATATGCACTATGTAAAATTATGTGTATTGTAAAAAAAACCTTTCAGATAACCAATTTGAACCAAATCGTTAAGTCCTTTTAAAACATTCCAATTTTTAAAAAAATCTTCTGTAAGCTACCCTTAAACAATTTTTTTTTACCCAAAGTATAATTGTTATTTCAGAGGTAAACCGCTCCTAAGATACCGATTGACACATGGCAACAATGGTGAAATGCACCCTCCATACATTAAACCAACAAACAAGTCATGGCAATAATACAAAATGCACTTTAAACACACTGTAAATAGTACCAGCTGTCTGACACTTGGCAACAACAGGGAAATATACACCAGATACATAAAATAAATCGTATATACAACAAAAATAGATAATAAAACATTAAATAAATATAATGGAACTAAGTTAAGGAGGTCTGTGCTCACAATGTCTGAATAGAGCCATATCCATGCTCTTAATGAACTAGTACTATTATTGATAGGGCACAATACCTTCATATGTTTCTTATAGCATAAAATGATTGCCCTGCGTTGAAATAGGGGATTGGTCTGCTACACGACCCCTCACCTGATTTTCTTCCTTAAGCCATGGTTTCTGAAACTACACAACAATTTTCTCCCTTATAATATCGAAAATCACATCGAATATTACGTCGATGAAGATTGATTTACACTCGGCATTAATGCAATTCCACGTGACGGCTCTTAACTACCCTTCACAACAAATCATAGATAATACATATGTATAGATAAATCAAATAAGAAACAAAGCATGAAAACAAAACTTTTCTAAAAATGTGCATACAGATACCAACTTGACACGTACATTTCACGGTAAATCATGACACATTATATTATTACAAAATACCAATGCATAATATTTATGCCCTTTTAATGCAATACCAATAATACAATAAAATACACCATAATTAAATAATAGGAAAGGTCACTCTTACCAAGGATTCTGTATTTAGCAATCAATCACCTCATCTTAGAAGACGTATAATACATTGTAGAGCCTCAAACTCGGAATAATTTTAAAATTACTCATTGTATCAACCGCGCAAAAATCTTGATACCAACAGAAAACATTTAATAGAAAAAAGCATTGGGCTGGAGGCGATCCTAGCGTCGGAAGAGAAAACTGAGTATAGAATGACTAAATACTGTGGCTTTGCTTCTTGCTGGTGCTGCTTAGCTTGTGACTGTAGGGAAGCTTTAAAACTACTAAAGGTTTCACATTATTAAACATAAAGTTTTAATTCTTACCACATAATGTGAATGATACAGGTACTGCGCATGTCATGATAAGACGCTTTAGCTGGTACTGGTACCGTTATTATGTGAGCCCTTTAACATACATTTACTTTTATATACTGCCTTTGAAAAGAGGTGTGAAAATGTTTGACATGATTTCAACCAGGCCTACGAGAGGGGGGTTCGTGGGGTACATCGTACCTGGGCCTATGGGTCTAAAAGAGGCATGGGAATTTCCTGGGATCTCAGAAAATGTTTGCATATATTGAAGAATAGCATTCACATTTCCACTATTAATAATATAGTTTATAATATTTTTAAAGATAAAATGTATAGATTATGTATTATTATTTTGTCTTATTATTTAATTAAAATAGGTTGGATTAAAGTTTTTAGACAGAATTAATGGAAAAAGGAAGAGGACCCAAAAAAAACTCTGTACCCCCTGATAAAACTCCTCTCGGAGGCCCTGATTTCAACACATGTGCAAGATGGAAAATCGTGTCAAAATCTTAATACATTAACTACTTTTTTTTTACGGCCCTCCCAAGAGTTAATATTATTTGATTTTATTATTGCTATTCATCTTTTATACAATAGATATGCAATATTTTTATTCAAAATATTAAAATGTCTTGATATCAAAGATAGTAGTTACATAAGATAAATATATTGTGAAAACTATACATTTGGTCTGTTTTACTTTAAAGTCTCTCAACTACAGGATTAAAAGTAAATTAAATATTAACTATAAAAACAATCATACTGGTTTACAAAAAGTTATTTGAGTTTTTCACAGGAAATAAGATTTCAACAGTTATGAAGAGGTCAATGTAACCTCGTTGAAATGAATATCATATATGTTGGTATGAATACTTTTAAATTTTTATTTCAAATTTATTATACAATGGCAAGGTAAATTTCGGTAAATTTAAATATGCCCATATAAGTATAGTTTACATAACTGACATAGTAAAACATTGAGCGCAAGATGGATACTTTATTTCTTTATTGATAATTTAAACCAAAATATTTATTTCTGACTAAATTATAGAGTAATTTGTAAGGCAAATCTTAATATAACATGACATTTATTTTTTAAACTTTCTGGCAGGTAAATACTTGGTTCTCAACTTATTAGTATCATTTACAACCAGATATATTGTATTTATTACAAAACGAATCTAAGTAGCCTATATTGACGTTAAGGATTGTTTTGAAAAACATTGCTATCAATCGTAATAATAAAACATCTTTATAAACAAAGTGTATAATATAGCTATGTTTATTTGCAATACACAATAAAAATAATGTGTTGGCTTATTCTTTGAACATGATTTTTATTTTTATAAACTAATACTCAATAATTGTTAAGATTATTGATGAGAATAAAATACAAGGCAAATATATTTATTGACTTAATAAAGGCTTTTGACATGGTCAGTAATAAAATAATAGTAACTTATATGCCTCTATAATAAGGATAATAAAACATAGGTGCATATCAAATTATGTAATTAAACTCCGGGAATTAACTTGAACTAATTAGAGGAGTTTCACAAAGAATTTTCATTAAACTTGTGTATGTTCAAAATTAATTAGAAATGACAGCCATACAACATAGCTCTCTACGGAACCATCAAACTTTATGCTGATGGTACAGAATATGAAATATTAACTATTCAAAAACTTAAAACAAACAACCATCCCGAATCCTATTATGTAAATACAGGATGTTCACCATAAAACTCCAACATTTTTAAAGTCTATTATTATTTAAATTTAAATCAAGGTTGAACAGCTATGAATCTGGGTGAAACGGAGGCAGAGACTCACAAAGTCCATGTCGAAACTTTATAGTACGTGTCAGAGCAACCGTGAACCTGTAGTAAATTATACTACTATAAAGCCACATGGCTGACTCACTCACTGACATTAATGTTTATCCACTTCCAGAGGAGCTAGAAACTTGAAATTTGGCAAAGTTATAGCTTCTAGACCATAACCAACGGGAAAATTCCAAAAAGTTAAAAAAATTAATCTTTAACCCCCGAAAAAAAAAATTGCGGATCAACTTAAAAGTCGGTGTGGACCTTTCTTTTGAGGTCTCTTGTCGCTAAACGGTTAGACCGATTAAAAAAACAGCTCTGGAATTACATTAGTATACATCCACTTGCAAATAAAAGTAACTGGGGGTTTTGAAGTAGAGTCCCCAACGAGCAAAGCGAACTATTTTCTAAAATGGTGATTCAGAGCGAGCGAGTGAGCACAGGTTGTGTGGTGGAATGCAGATACATAATCTATCACTCGGATGGACATGGTAGTGGGAATCCTGGTTTCTTGAAAAAGGCTGTAGAAAATGTGTTAGGATTATTTGAAAGAAACCACCGAAATTCAGTAAGAGGAGGAGCAAGATAGCTTAGAATGAAACGGTTGATGGTTCATTAAGTTTGTCACCGTCGATTACACTTTCATGCCTTAAATATACCGATTTTATGGGAGATACAAGGTAACCCTCACATTTAGGGGAAAGTGAATTGGCAAAATGTGCGAATTTGAGGATTGAAAAATCCCCATATAAACTAAGAACACGTACGCGATAGTTAGAAAGTTAATATTTGGTGTGGTGTCGTGCACAATATGATTGTTTTACCATTTTCTTCACTGAAAGCCCAATCACCGGTGTAGTCTACTTGGATATGCTTCAAATTGTTGCCACACCACAGAGATTAGCCATTCATAATTTTTAAGAAGGACGATAACCAACCCTATTGGAGGTATGATGTCTGAGATTTCCTGAATAACACATTCCTTAAGCATCATATAACTCGTGATGGTCCAATTTACTCGCCTCTGCGTTCCCTCGACATTACCCCTTTACATTTATTCTTATCTTGTTAAAGACAGCATGTACTCAACAAATGTTATCCGCATATTGGATTTGAGACAGCGTATAAAAGATGCTATAAGCTCTGTGGCAGTCAGTGATTTCTATACTAAACTGGATAGATATAAACACACTCCTTGCAAAGGACCAAAGCGAGACGTTCAAACTTGTCGTCTGCTTCATTGTGAAGGGACCGATTTAACTGTTTCTTTCGATTTTCTTACGTGAAAATGTGTATTTGATGAATAAAAGTGTTATTGTGAGTATATACCACAGTTGGCTGAAGAAATATTTACATTAGATGATATACAATTCAGTTTTACAGGTAACACTTTACAAAGAGAATAAAATCTTAAGTATATTTAAATATGTAGCGACCATTCATGTTGTAATTACATTTTGTTTGAATGACCAACTTTGAATATCTGTATTAAGTTCAAACGACCATTTAGGTTATAGGCTCATAGAAAGTATTATATATATATTTTTTTAAGTTTGTCAACAAAAACAAAATTACAACGAAAACGTTGACAGCAACAGATACAATTTACATCACTTAATAATGTGTATTAAATTCTGTGGGGCTTTTGTATTAGATTTACATGGTCATGATGAGAGGGTTACTTCAGATAATCGTGGTATTTATTAAGGTTTAATTGATTTTGCAGCCGAGCTAGGCTCTGCTCTTGCACTGCATTTGAAAGAATCAAATGTATTTAGAGGTACCTCCAAAACCATCCAAAATGAACTTTTGGATTCAATGTTTCAAGTTTATCAAACTGAAGTAAAGACTCAGCTAAATTTAGCAAATTATATAGCAGTCGAAGTTGATGAAACTACTGATTTTGCCAATCAACAAATGGTAATTATAATTAGATACGTTTTTGATGGGCAAATATGTAATCGATTTTGGTCTTTTACTAAACCATCTGGATATACATAACAAATTTTATCCAAGATCATTTTAGAAGAACATCAAACTAAATCAAATATTCCATCACAAAAATTAATGGCACCGAGTTACAATGGTGCAGCCGTTATGAGTGGGGGAAAAATAATGATGTTTCGCTAATAAAACAAATATATCCAATTGTATATTTTGTACATTTCTATGCTTATCAATTTAACCTAATTATGGAACGAGGAGCGTAATGTAACAAAAAAGTGAAGATCTTTTTTCTCTAATTTACAAGCGTTCACTTACCTTTTTTCCCCGTTTAACTAAAAGAACAGCATTCCTTGACAAAATTGTCAAGAAAAGGTTATCACGAGCGATTCCAGCTCACTGGAATTTTAAAAGCAGAACAGTCAATACTTTATTTGACTACAAAGACTCATTTACGGAATGCTTAGAAAAAATCATAGACGCTGATGAAGTAGATTTGAAAACTCTAAATGAAGCAAGTGGCCTACTGAACCACTTAAATAATTCAGAATTCATGTATCGGCTGAAACAATTCCATTTAATTATGCCACACGTTGGCTTTTAAAAAAAATCAAACTCAAGTGCATGGTATTGATAGCTTATATTTAAAGAAAGCTATAGAACAATAATTTGTGATGCAAATTAAAAAAATATTGTACCGATGAGGTTTAAGAACCCAAGGAAAAAAGAAAGAAAACTTCATCCGCTGATGGAGATAGTAGAAATACTGCTGCAAAAGAAGTTTGTGACACTATTCTAACCCAAATTAAGAAGATATTTGGTTTTAAAAGTCACCTAAGTATAGCAAAATTATTCAATTCAACTATCAAAAATATTGCCCTCACAATGTGTAACGAAACTGTTGCATTCTATTTCATGCTACACACCATAAAATTAAAGAGTGAATTGAATGTAATTTACAATCGTGATGGTATGTGCGAGGTTGAGGGAGTGCTACCTTTATTAGTGTTTATTTCACAAAATAACCTGAGTCAGATTGTATCAGTTGCAAAATTTTGGACATTATTTTCACTACACCAATGTCAACAAGTGATTGTGAATGGTGTTTTTCTAGCTTAAAATGGATAAATACTTTCTTAAAAACAAACTTAATGCTTTAGCAGTTCTATTAGTCGAAAAGAAATTTATTAATTCAATTTCTGATTTTGACATCAATGTTATTGAGGTATTCTCAAATATCAAGGAAAGAGGATGGACTTTCATTACAAAATATAGTAAATAAGATGTGAATTTATATTTTTATTAATTATTATTTATTTTCAATTTTGAGCCCTTCCATGAAAGATAGTCACAAGCTACCACTGCAAATTAATGACTGATGTTATAATGCTACATTACCGTTTATGTGTGTAAGAGAGAAGAAAAACCCAATGGTTTCGTTCTCTCTTATATGATGGTGTGCAAATGACAGCACTGAAATTTCAGTCACAGATGCCCATCCATTTAATTATAAAGATCGATGTTCACAGTACACAATCGTGCTACAGAACATAGAGCGTGAAATTGACTTAAGGCTAGACATTTTTCGTGCCATCAAAAGCACCCGTGCAGAGGTGTACTATACTAAACTTAACTTAACAGAAACTTTATGAGTTTTACCATCATGTTCAACAACAATTTTCTAAATAAAATATTGGCATCTCATGGTGGACATCCTGTATATTATACTACGCTAAGAATAAATTTTGACATATCAAATTACATTGGCCCCATATAAACTTGGAAGCACCGAGATATATATAGTAACATGAAACTGATCTAAATATAAACGTAATATGAAAATATTTAAGTGAGCCTTAGTTTAGGATAAATTATTTAAGGACAAAATAATATTATTATAACAAGCATCGACGTTGGTAAACACACATTATTTAGTAGTTGTTATTATTAGTAGTACTTACTTATTTAAGAGGATGGACTTTCATTACAAAATATAGTAAATAAGATGTGAATTTATATTTTTATTAATTATTATTTATTTTCAATTTTGAGCCCTTCCATGAAAGATAGTCACAAGCTACCACTGCAAATTAATGACTGATGTTATAATGCTACATTACCGTTTATGTGTGTAAGAGAGAAGAAAAACCCAATGGTTTCGTTCTCTCTTATATGATGGTGTGCAAATGACAGCACTGAAATTTCAGTCACAGATGCCCATCCATTTAATTATAAAGATCGATGTTCACAGTACACAATCGTGCTACAGAACATAGAGCGTGAAATTGACTTAAGGCTAGACATTTTTCGTGCCATCAAAAGCACCCGTGCAGAGGTGTACTATACTAAACTTAACTTAACAGAAACTTTATGAGTTTTACCATCATGTTCAACAACAATTTTCTAAATAAAATATTGGCATCTCATGGTGGACATCCTGTATATTATACTACGCTAAGAATAAATTTTGACATATCAAATTACATTGGCCCCATATAAACTTGGAAGCACCGAGATATATATAGTAACATGAAACTGATCTAAATATAAACGTAATATGAAAATATTTAAGTGAGCCTTAGTTTAGGATAAATTATTTAAGGACAAAATAATATTATTATAACAAGCATCGACGTTGGTAAACACACATTATTTAGTAGTTGTTATTATTAGTAGTACTTACTTATTTACTTACACTTTGGCATTAGGAACTCTCTAAAGTTCATTGCCGCACTCACAAAAGTACACCACCTATCCCTATCTTGAGCTAATTCTATCCAATCTAGCTATCTCATATCTATCTGAATGTTATTAGAAGTAATACAGCGCTTAATTGACCAAACCAGAAAAATTTAGTTCCTACATTAGACGTTAAAAACAGCGCTCCAAGGTTTGTAAATTTAATTATAGAGAATTTCATTCTTTATGCTCCTTAACCAAACATTTGACATTTGAAATACTAAACTAAAAATATGCCTATGATATGAATTTCAAATAATTTTTCTTTTTTATGGTATTTTAAAAATATATTTCAGTAAGTAATATTTTTCTATATCACATAAAATACTATTTCATATTTTCCATATGTATTCAATATTAATGTAATTTACCTAAATGGTGTCCTAGCCAGAAATGAAAATGTCCAGATCGAGAGGAAGGGCCTAAGGTTATTCTAAACGCTTTGATAATAACATTTAAGCATGACCACATTGGGAATTGTGCGTAAGCACCTTATAATATATTACGCTGTATTTCACTTATGATACAAAATCATTAAATATGTAATACTAGCATCATAACTACAATAAAATGGCGAATCTAACTATATATATTTATTTGAAATGATTTAATGTTTAACATTAGTTAGGCTAACTCAATAAAATCTTACATTTAGACAACTCAAACATAAATATAGCAATACTAGACCAACACGTTGTTTGATCCATGATCCCTTATGCTGTGATGTCATCTTATGCTATGAAAGTCAATTCTTTTATTTTGCGAATATTAATTGCGATTCTTATTTATTTATGAATGGAACAGTAGCAAGGTTAGATCAAGTTAGCCGAGTAATTGTTGTAATGAAGGTTAAACTAAGGTTGAGATAGGCTGGGAAGGAACCTTAGTTATATATTTATACACAATTTAACCCTTAAATAGATAGGCCTATTATTATTCATCTATCAATCGATGAATGTATTCTGGTTAGTGTGTAACTCACATCTTACTATGTTTCCACCTCACTTCCAATGTAGTTTTTTGTGCTGGATGTAAAATCATTAAGTTGTGCAAGAGTGTTTTTGTTTCGAAACCCACTAGTCTGTAAGAAATTACTAGTTAACCATTTAAAAAAAAAATCTGCTGAAAGAGAGCAAAGTTTGGTTGCTGCAGAGGAGTATTGCAGATTAATCGGCTTAGTAATATGCATAAAGCTTAGGCCATGAAAATTTACTGATTTTCCAATGATAGTTGTTCCTGCGTTTCTTAAGTGAGTTTGATTTTGAATTGTTCATTTTAAGTCATAATAAAATGTTCTAATGATCTTGAATTTAGTAGGCTATCATTGGGTTCCCTGCATTTTTGTGAGTATAATGCTATTTAAAAATGTGATATCAGGTATTTTAGAAGAAAACACCTAAAAGGCATTTGTTCACGCATTATAGATGAAACTAAAGAACCGTACCGCTTAGGCCAATTTTTTTAACCTGAAAATCACTTATTGTATAGGCCTACTGTCATTAAACTCACAAAAATGGGGTGTCCAATAGTACTAAATTCAAGATTATTAAAAATCTTGTTATGATGAACAATACAAAACCAATACCTAAGTTATGGGGTACCACTTGGCTTTATTTATTAATAAGGTCTAAAATGCTTACACTTGTGACTTACCATAGAGTTGTATCCATATAAAGTGGTTTGTGTGTTCAAAAACCAGCAGTGGTTGCAACACTTTAAATCTTCCACAGAAAACTTTTAATTTGGCCCAGAACCTGAGTGAATAACTGAGATTAAATTTCAAATTGTTTCGTTCCTCACTCATTTGAAACAATAATATCTCTGATAGGCCTAATTGCACAATTAATAAATAAATTTAGACTCAGATATAGGCCTACCGCAAGGCCTAAAATTTGAAACTTATGATTTAATATTGCATTTGCATTTGTTTTACCTAAATAACTTAATTGCAGAATTTTCTATCTTACATCTCTTGTCCTAAGTCCAAACTCAAAAATTTATTTGAATTTGCTACTTAAGTTTACTATTTCAAATGTCAACAAGGATGTGAATACAACCCATCTCACTTGGGTCAAAATATGGAGAATATGTCATTGAAAACAATACCAGTTTGGAACAATTTTGCTATATCAAGCTT